>SNQJ01S0047388.1:9695-49886 GCA_010110895.2 Picea sitchensis | reverse complement strand
TGAACCAGAGGAGTTCTTGGAAGTCCAAGATGTCATTAAGACTCATACATGGACATATAATGTCAAAAGAAAATTTTAAATATCACAATGCAAGACCAGGTTGGATCACTTCAAGTTACATCCGCATCATTGTTTTGAACTCTTGGAACATATCACCAATCAATTCCTCCTAGTCTTTTCTTTGCCACCTTCAGAACAACCCTTATTAGAATTTTCATTTCTCTATTTTCTCATGCTTTTGTTGAAATCCTTCTTTGTTTTGATCCTTCTCAAACAATTATTTAGTTTAACAGTTTAATTATAAATTAATATTGATTTGTATAAGAGGAGGGATTAATTAAAAAATATTAATAAGAGAGAAAGTTGTCATTTAATGTTTTAATAAAGGAAGGTAGGGGCCCCACTAAAGGAAAAGTAATCCACTTGTTGAACCATCATTACAAATAAATTCATGCATTCAATAACTTTTCCTCATTTGCAATCATAATCCGAGATGGAAATACGATATATAAAAATATTTACACCTTGTTCGTCCAAATCTATTGTCACAAAATAATTTATTTTTAAACAAAAGGAGATTTGAGAAATTCAACCATGTACGAGCCTTATCCATAATCCATGTCACTATAATGTCATCACCATAGAAAACTAGTACTATGATATCTCAGGGAACAATACCCAAATAATAATTTTCTCTCTTTTCTTCTCCTTCTAACTCCTCGGCACTTGACTAAAAAATCCCATTAAAAATATCCATTAAACTCATAATAAACTTCAGTTGCAAGTAACTGAAATAAATAGTTTGCATGGCGCAGTGTTTATCTGTGTGAATAGTGCCCAAAGAAGACTTGCGCTGAAGCTTCATAATCTAAAGAACATACTTAAGTTATGGATTGCTGAAAAAAAATTGAAAATTGCGCCCTTATTTCTATAGAAGAACAGATTACATGTCTTACAAAGAAAAGCTGGGAATCTAAATTAACTTCAGAAGGGGGAGGTCGTCTGAAATCTTTGGAATTGGAACGGAATAAGATGATGATGGAGGAAGAGGATCGGTGGTGGTTGAAGAGTAGAGCAACCTGGATCCAGTGTGGAGATAGCAATACGAAGTATTTTCACCATTTTGCTAGTTTCAGGCACAATAAAAAATTTATGTGGGAAATCAAAGATGACCAGGGGCACATTCATCAAGGGTAGAAGCTTTAAAGAAAGAAGAAAAACGTTTCTTCAGTTATTTCTATCAAGAAGCGGATGAGAACATGATTGTGGAATGGGTTGAATCTGTAAGATTGTATCCCAGGATAGTTTCAGATGAATAAGTTGTATCTCTTGAAAAGACGGTCTTAGAGGCTGAAGTTTTAGAGGTTCTAAAATTTTTTTCCAAAGAAAAAAGCCCAAGGCCTAACAGGTGGAGTGTGGAATTCTTCATAATTGTTTTTGACTTGGTTGCTAAAGATTTGGTGGAGGTTGTCGAAGAATCGTACATTACTGGTGAGGTGAATAGGTCTCTGAACTTGACCTTCATTTCTCTCATCCCAAAGGTTAATGGCTCGACAAACTTTGGGGATTTTCGTCCAATTGCATTATGGAATCGTTGTTATAAGTTGATATCAAAGATTATAGCTAAGAGGCTGAGACCAATCCTTTCGCGATCACTATCCGAGGAATGGTTTGGTTTTTTGAAAGGCAGACAAATCATTGATGTGATTGGGACTGCTCAAGAGTGTCTCCATAGAATTAAAGAAAAAAAAAATTAGGCTCTAATTCTCAAAATTGATCTAAGGAAAGAATATGATTGCATAAGTTGGGATTTCCTCAGGCTGGTATTACTTCAATGTGGCTTCAGGCTGTCCATGACAAAATGGATAATGGGATGCATTTCGTCGAATTCTTTCACGATTCTTTTCAATGGAGAACCTTTGGAATTTTTCAGAAGTGGCAGGGGGATTAGACAGGGTTGTCTGTTGTCTCCGCTCCTCTTTATCCTTATCATGGAGGGTTTGAGTTTGGATTTAAAATGCAGCCAAGAGAATGGACTTTTGTCGAGTATAAAAGTTTCATGTTTAATTAAAATACTTGATCTCCTGTTCGTAGATGACATTCTCATCATGTCATCTGGCTCAATTGCAGAATGGGAGGAGATCAACATAATTTTAAAGATCTTTTGTAATGCATCTAGTCTTCAGATTAATCCTCAAAAAACCACCTTTCTTCAGCATGGTGTCAACCATATGGTTCTGGAAACTCTGAAATCCGTCTATCCTTACAACTTTCGAGATCTATCTGAGGGGTTTAGATACCTTGAGTTTTATTTAAAGATTGATATATACAAAGCAGACGACTAGCTCTGGCTTGTTGAAAAATTCGAAAAAGAGGATTAGTCACCAGTGCTCTAGGTGGATGTCTCTAGGGGTGCATCCGATCTTTATCAAATAAGTTCTTGAGATTCAACTAGTCTATCTTTAGCTTCCTATGGTCGGGTTGTCGGAATAAGAAGAGCATTCACCTTTTCAACTGGCAGCTGATTTCTAGGCCAAAGCATCTTGGGGGCTGGGGACTGCGAAACTTGTTCGGTTTCAGCAGAGCTTTGGCACCTAATAGTCTTTGGAGGATTCTTATGAAGGAAGGCCTTCGGCACCGAGTGATAAAGGAAAAATAATTTCCATTTGTGCCAGTTCATCGATGGCTTCGCACCGTGGATATTTACAAAGAAAGAGGCTCACAGATGTGGACTTACCTTATTAAATCATTACACATTCTTTTGAATTGGATTGTGTGGAGCCCTGGAAACGGAAAATCCATTATGATTGGGAAAGACCGCATCTTGGGAATGGGGGACRCGACATTACTCTTGGATGAGYTGGTTACTGCTATCAACARGRAARGTCTGTTTTTCTTATTTCAGTCTCAGACGAGATCACAAGCGGGGAGGATCACTCAGAATTGGATTTCTAGTGCAGAATTGGAGCTGACAAGGCACTTACAAGTGGAATGGAGTCTTTTCCGATGTGCGCTCATAAAAAATGGAGTCTACATGCAAGCAAAACTGGATTCCCTTAAATGGACAGGTGGAAACTCGATGGGTCTGATTTTTTTCAAGAATATCTATATGGCAACCGATAATATGAAAAGGAATTTTAATTTAGGCAGATGGAGAAAGGCGATGTGGGAATGGAACGTTCCCCTGAAGATAAAGTTGTTTACTGGGCTTTTAGTGGAGAACAAAATTCTAGCCTGGGAGAACCTACAATGAAGAGGTTTTAGTGGACCAGGTATGTGTCTCTTATGCAAGTTGAATGTTGAAACTACTCAACACTTATTCTTGGACTGCGCCTTCATGGTGGAAGTTTGGAGGAAGATCAAATCCACCATAATTTTTTCTGGAAACTGGGCTGTAACTAATCTAAATGACTGCTTCAAGCGATGGAAAATTTAAAACTTTAATGTGCAGTCTTTACCAACTCTGATTTGTTGGAATATCTGGAGGGAACATAACCAGGTTATTTTTGAAGACAAAGAACCTTCGGTACTGAAGGTGACCCATCTATCTCTTTTGTCCCTGAGGGAACACACTCATGTGCCGAAAGTTCCTATCCGAAGATTAGGAATCACTCAGGCTGGTTTGGGTGGTGTAGTTGGATGGTTCGATGGAGCGACTGCCTCTTCAGGATTAAACAACGGAGCGGGAGGGGTCATCAGAATAAGTGAGCAATGTAGTTATAAATGGCGTCTAAATTGTGGTCGAGGCACCAATACCAGAGTGGAATTTCTTGGTGCATGGGCATTACTTACTCTGGCTACTCGGTTGTCCTTACTATCAATTTATATTATGGGTGATTCCAAGATAATTATAGATTGGCTGCATGGAAAAGGTCGACTTCAGGTTATCTCTCTGGATTGTTGGAAGGACAAATCACTGCTTTAATCATCTCCTTCCAAAAGATTTCCTTTGATCATTTTTACAGAGAGGAAAATCAAGTTGCGGACAACCTTTCAAAGCAGGCACACACCGGAAACCCAGGGAAACTCACTTATTTTCAGTGTATCGAGGAGCATGAGGGGAGCCACTTGTACCTTGAACTTTACTAGTTTTCTTGGTGTATTTTCTTCCTGCCTGGTTTTTTATGGGATTACTCTGCGTGCGATCATGGCTCTTTGCTTTTTTTTTGTTGAGAGGGAGAGCTCGAATGTAGAGACTCTTATGGAAGATGATTGTGTTGCTTTTGGAGTGCAAAGACATTGCTAACTGGTCATTACCACCATCTTTGTATGGCCTTTTTCATTACCACCATCTTTGTATGGCCTTTTTGTATCAAACAATTTATATTCTCTATTTAAATATAAAGTGAAATTTGTTGAAGAAAAAAAAGTAACTGAAATAAATAGAACTTTCGCAAGTGTTCATTAAATATGCATTATAACAAACTTGTTCTATGAATGATAGGATAGGCATGTAATATATGTGAGGCTGATAATGGATATGGACAAGGCATGTACGAATGATTTGATAAAAGTTAAAGACCATTTTTACTCTACTTTTTAGAGCAACGACATATAAAAGACATAGAACTTAGTTGAAAAGACTTTAATGGAAATGGGGTTCTTTGCAATATGGAAAAACAAGAAATATTTCTCAAAAATAATCTTCTTTCATGGGATACGCATATTTTTACATTGGGTTTCCTTTGAAATGCCATAAGAATTCTTAAAAATACAAATATAAAAAGAATTCTATGTTTTCATTTTCAGATTTCAATTTCTTCCTTAAAAAATGGTCAAAATCAAGGGCTTTTACAACATAAAACTTAGTAATTAAAATTTGAAAATATACCATGCGGTTTATAGCATAAAAATAATGGTTGGAGGGTTGAGTGAGTTGTTTCATGGGCATGGCCTTTCAATATTGAAGAGTTGGGCACAATTCTATTTTTAAAATATAGGGGTATTTTCTGGACAAAGTGTAAGAGATGTAGGGTCAAACATATGACAAATAGAGGTTGCCCATTTCATTTTTTTTTATGTAAATGGTCAAGCATATAACTAGGCATTTAAATGGTAAAACGTGGAGGAAAAAATAAGTCAAATGAGTACAATAGAATTGCCCATTAAAATATCTATGAGCCATGAATTGAAACTAAAGCTAGGACTGCATCCTCTTGAGCCAATAGCAAAATTGTGTGCATGAATTTTATGGTCATTTTTTAACAGTGTGGGCATAAAAAAACTTCATGGAAAGACCAATTTTGAAATTGTTAAGCGATGGAAATGACTGTGGGGTCGAAATGCAAAGTGGAGAGGGGGGTTACAAATTCAGGAAAAAGTGAAATAATGCATTTATTAATGAAAATAGGCTACAACACTAAATTCTCATTTACATTAGAGAAATTAGCATACCATTGCTAGCAAAGAGGCCACGTTGTTCTTGAGATCGAGCCACAAGTTCTACTCTTTTATATGCTGAAGAATTCATTATGCCAACAAAAAAATAGTTTAATTCTAGCTTCTACACATGGGTATGGTCTCAACAATGCCAAACCAACTCGAAAGTGCATGAACTACAAACCCTAGCAGTCGAATGAGCACTCAAATTGTTGTCTATCACCTTGGTTCGTTGCACCTTCCATACATTAATGATCACAAACTCCATAAAAATAAATGTGCACAGTCATGGGTTTCATATCAACGTATGTCAAATGATGGGTATGCACCAACTTTCAAATGTTTCCAATACACAATGTAACCAACACAAAACTTATTCCATGTCATTGATTAATATGCCGAGGATCTCATATAATATAACATGATACTTTATGCTATATCAGACACTTTGTAATAATAACCATGTCATCCATTTATCATATGTTGAAGAATAACATATTGATTGTTCACTTAGACCTTGTGATGATTTTGGTGTATATCACACCCAAGTATGATGTTGCATTGTGACGACTTGATGTCGATGTTTTGATGTAAAACACATCAATTTTGTCATTAATATCATATGTTTGAAGAGCATATCATCAACCCATGTTATGAAGTGAAAATTTTGACATATACCTGACTTTTGCATATGGTTTTGACATATAACATCTTGCAACCATTTTATATTGAGCACAACAATTTTATCCATGATGCCATACATTTTTCAAATGATAAACATAATACTCTTTTAAAATGGATAATTTTCCTAGTGGGGACCCTTGTCAAACCTTGATAAGGTGAAAACAAGATTAGGAAATTGGTCTTCCAACTCTTTACAGGCTTTCGTAAGGTGGAGACAAATTTTGGATCAACACATGGCGACTCCACGGTGTAGTCTATTTTTAGTAGAGTATAACCCATGATCGCTAATTTCATAGTTAAGAATGTTTGGCCTTTTAAACTTAATGATTGTATTTTCCTTTCAGATATGATATTTCAAGCAAAGTTTCATATCAAAATTTGATGTATGTCAAAATAACTCTCACAGAATGGGAGAATGGAAAATAAGAAACATGGAAGAATTGTATCAATCAAGTTGCAACAAGGAGGTTTAGCTAGTTTCACAAATACTCAACTATTAGCATTGTGAACATAAGGAGGTTTATTTATTTATATTTTGTTTTTTGAATTCTTGTCATTTAGGTCAAATTAACAAAACAAATTGCAGAATCAATGAAAAATAATGTAACTTGACTGATCAAAATTCCTAAAAAACAATTTTTTTCCAAAAATTAAACTCAAGCAAAAAGAAAAGAAAACCAAAATGAAATCAAACCAAAAAAAACATGAAAAAAATTAAACTGAAATGTATACAAGAAACACTCAAAAATTAACTTTTAATCTCAAAATACCTGCCAAGATTCAATGTTTCCAGGAAAATGAGGATGATACAAAGACATGAAAGTTTAATCTGATCTTTCAGGGAGTAATTGCTTTGTAGGATTGGTTGCAAAGACAACTAACATATATTCCATTGAATTCAAATCCCTTCGAATATGAGTGATATTGAAAGATGTTAGATTAGAAAACCGATGTCAAACTGCTTGTGTATATCTTTTAATAATCTTATTTGATGACGTATAGATTTTCCTAACGAAATCAACGATAATTTTTGAATCCCCAAAGACATAAAAATGATAACAAACTAAATTAAAGGGATTTTCGATTCTAAGGATTAAGGCTTCAATTTTTTTCACATTATTAGTACACTCAAACCCTAACCTATAGGAAAAATTATGAACTTTACCAATAGGAGAGTAGAGTATTTTACTAGCTTTATTTCCTTCATTTGAACATGCATCATCGAAATGTGTATGTCATATACTATCATTGAGATCAATAGGCTGTGTAACAATGTTATCCTCTTCTTGTACAAATATAGAATTCACACCAAAATCTTGTTCAACAAAATTTACATGCGGCAAAGGAACTCTTTCGATATATGATGAAATTTTTCCTTCACGAAGCACGATAATATTTTTACTAATCTTGGGAAGTGATATGCGTGTTCCATCGAATGACATATATCCACCTATTAAAGATTGTTATTTTCTACCTAGAATAATAAAATAATTTCTTATTGGCATATCTATGACTTGTATATTACAGGTGTTCTTGTTTTCAAGATGTGCACATAACACTAAAGTGACGTATTTAATATCACCAATGGTAACCTATTGTTGACTATTACATGATAACATGTTTCTTGAATTCTCATTGGTATATGAAATACCTTCCATAATTATTTTAGACATAATGTTAGGACCAGATTCCCCATCAATCAGACAACAATATGTGATTTTATCCATAATTTTCATAGAAACATAAAAATAATGATTTTTAATAGGGTTCCTAGTATTATATACACCTACCTAATGTATTTAGGTACAATTCTTTTTCATCTTGTTCTTCAATTAAATTGACAATGTTGGAAGTTTTACCTTCTATAAGGTTCTTAAAATGTTTATGATGTTCAGGGATAGTGACCATATATCGTAAAGAAGCATCTATTTTTATATTAGCTAATTGTTTCAAAATGTTATACTTTGATGAAGAAGAAGAGGTTGGATTTAACTTATATAGTTGCATACCCCATATAGATTGAAAATAAATTTGATGAGAAGACGTAATTGGGGCAAAAGTGGTTTTTTGAGGACCGTCTTTGTTCTTGCTTTGATATGACTTATTTATTGTGTCAACCATCATTACATCCTCTTCAAGAGCCCAATCTAAAGCAACAATTGTGGGATTGGATCTTTTTCTAAAAATATGTTCTCGAACATTTTTCCTTATCTCATAAGTTCCTTCATCATGACTCTCTTCACATAAACTAAAACATGAACTCAAGAGTATTTCCCTAAGCTGAGAGTCTTGAGGCTAATTTCTCAAGGAAGCTTGCATGTAAAATTATTCAGAAGTTGAAACAACATCATTTCTCTCAAAATCCATAATCTTGCTACTTATGTCTTGTAAAAGCTACAATACAGTTGACATATCAATATGCCTAACATGATCTTCAATAGGGAGACTTGTTCTTATCAGTTGGTCTTCGAATTGTAAACAAGTTTGTAGACTTGATCCTAGATTGTTAGCATTTTTCTCTTCTAATATATGATTATAAGATGGTAATGCGTTGTAATAATGCATCAAAGTAGATTTATTACGAGGTTAGATAATCTCATGGATTTGATTATACAATTTAGTGAAACATAAATCAAAGGACTTGATTGTTTCACCTTTGTTATAAACGATATTGTTATAATCTCTCAACAAATCTGTTGGACTTTGGGGCTATCCATAAGTGGATTTAAACCAATAATATAACTCAACCCAAGTCGAAAATACTTTAGTTGATAATTCAAAGAAATCTACAACAACCTTCCCTTCCAAAGAGTTTATAAATAATCTCATACATGTATCATTATCATTTGCCCCTATTATGACATGCATTAGAAAATGCAACTAGATGTTCATTGACAAAATCAATTCCACTGCCAGAGAATTTGGGTAAATGATCTTTAAAATTTGGAAGAGGATTGGTTGTTGGATTTAGATTCAAAAGAGAAGATAAATGGCAAGGAGTAGTGTTATCATCTTCTTCGAATTGGAATAAACCATACAGTTTGATTACCTTTGCAATATTTTTTGTAGATTGAACAAGGTTGAAATGAATGTATATGCTTCCAATTAAGGATGAAAAAGAATCTTGTGAGGAAGTGGGTCTGCTTGTAATACTAGAACCAATAGAAGAATTCACTGTGATCTTCTTAGGAGATAAATTTTTTGATGAGCTTGAAACTTTAGTCTCAAAATCAGATAGGGATTGCCAAAGCCTTGGCTGAAGCTTTTCTAAGATAGCTTTCCTTCTTCCAACTTTGAAGAAAGGATCAAATTTAGGCGTTTCAGCTCTTGTTTGTTGTGATACACGAGATTGAGTGGTCATAAGACAATATTCTAATGAGGAGGATGGTTATGATCTTTCCTTTGAATGGCCTCTCTTTTCTCTTGAATTTCTATATCACGAGCAATGACTTCCCAAGAGCGTTTCAAGTTGATCACGGGAAACAACGGTTTCTAAAATCAAATCAAACAGGACTGAAGTAATACTTCTTTGGTCAATAAAATGAAGTATTATGTTTGGTTATTGAGGGGTAGGAAAAGTCATTAAAATTAGAGAATGGAAAGAAAAGAACCAGAGAGTAAATAAATCTCTCCTATATAGTCACCAAATAAATGTTGATCAAAGGAATAGTACTTCTCCTTACTCATACATTTTTGAATCTCATTAGGCTAGGTGAGATAGGTAAGATTATTACCCGAGTTTATTTATATCCTGTCAAAATTTTATCAGACCTCAAGAAATATGATTCTTCGTTGTAACTCGATTTATATATATATATATATATATATATATATAGTTTTTATGTATTTTATCCGAGATTATTCAATTTAAAAGAGAAATAAAATAATGAACTTGTAAAACAAAATAATTAAAAATATAGATACAAAAGCAAAAATGCTAACATATGAATAAATGACAAATCTAAAATACAATATTTAAACAATTTTGTAAGTGAGAAGAAATCAACAAATCCTTCTATTAATACCAACTCTGAGTTACAACTAAAAATATATCTTCAGGTCCCTACGAGGACCTGGAATGGAGGCGTTCTTGGAATTCCAAGACGTAATTAAGACTCATAAATGGACATCTAATGTCAAAATAAAATATCACAACACGAGACTAGGCTAGATCACTTCAATTTACATGTGCATCATTGTTTTAAACTCTTGGAGCATATCACCAATCAATGCCTCCTAATCTTTTCTTTACCTCATTCAAAACAACCCTTATGAGAAGTTTCACTTCTCTATTTTCTCATGCTTTTGTTGAAGTCCTTCTTTGATTTTATATGCTTCTCAAACAATTATTTTTTTTATCTATCTAATTATAAATTAATATTTATTTGTATAAGCGGAGGGCTAAATTAAAAATGATTAATAAGAGGGAAATGTGTCATTTAATTTTTTAATAAAAGGAGGCAGGGGCCCCACTAAAGGAAAAGTAATTCACTTATTGAACCATCATTACAAATAACTTCATGCATTAAGTAACCTTGCCTCATTTACAATCATAATATGATTTGGAAATATATAAAAATATTTACACCTTCCTCCAAAATTGTTGTCAAAAAATGATGTATTTTTAAACAAAACAAAATTTGAGAAAATCAACCTTTTCAGAGCCTTATCCATAATCGATGTCACTATAATGTCATCAACATAGAAAACTAGTACTATGATAACTCATAACATATCCAAATGAGAAATTCCTCTTTTTTCTTCTCCTTAGGACTCCTCAGCATTGGACTAAAAAAGGTCATTAAAAATATCCATTAAACTCATAATGACTTACAACTGCAAATAATTGAAATAAATAGAAATTCTGCATGTCTTCATTAAATATGATTTATAACAACTCTATTATGAGAATGATAGGATAAACCTGTGATAAATGTGAGGTTGATAATGGATATGGACAAGGCATGTATGAATGATTTGTTGAAAGGTAAATACCATTTTTACTCTTTTTTAAAGAAACAACATATAAAGGGCATTTAAACTCAGATGAAAAAACTTTAATTGAAATGGGGTTCTTTGCAATATGGAAAAACAAGAAACAATGCTCAACAATAATCTTCTTTCACGGGACAAGAAGATTTTTACATTCGGCTACCTTAAGAATTCTTAAAAATACAAGGATAAAGAGTATGCTCTATTTTGATTTTAGATCCAATTTCTCCCTAGAAAATGGTCAAAATGAGGGATTTTACGACATAAGATTTAGTAATTAACATTTGAAAATATATCATGCGGGTCATAGCGTAAAAATAATGGTTGGAGGGATGAGTGAGAAGGGTAAAAATAATGGTTGGAAGGATGAGTGAGTTGTTTCATGGGCACGACCTTTCTAGGCACAATTTTGTTTTTAACCATACAAGGGTATTGTTTGGACAAAGCGTAAGATATGTAGGGTCAAACATATGACAAATAGAGGTTGCATTTTTCAGTTTTTTTTTTTTTTAATGTAAATGGTCAAGCATATAAATGGGCATTTAAATCGTAAAAAATGGAGGAAAAATGAAGTCAAATGAGTACAATAGCCTTTTTCATTAAAATATCTATGAACCGTGAATTGAAACTAAAGCCAAAACCATATCCTCTTGAGCCAATAGAAAAATCATGTGCATGAATTTTTTAGGCTTTTTTTTAAGAGTGTGAACATAAAAAAACTTCATGGAAAGACCAATTTTGAAACTGTTGAGTGATGGTAATGACTGTGGGGTTAAAATGAAGAGTGGAGAGGGGGTTTAAAAACTCAGAAAAGAGTGAAATAACACATCTATGAATGAAAAAACAAGCTACAACACTAAATTCTCATTTACAACAGAGAAATTGACATATGTTGCTAGAGAAGAGGCCAAGTTGTTCTTGAGATCGAGCCACAGGTTCCAGTCTTTTATATGTTGAAAAATTTGTTATGCCAACAACAAATTAGTTGAATTTTATCTTCTATCCATGGGTATGGTCTCCACAATGCCAAACCAGTCCAAAAGTGCATGAACTACAAACCCTAGTAATCGAATGAGCACTCCCATTGTTGTTTATAACCTTGGTTCGTTGCACCTTCCATGCATTAATGATCACAAACTCCATAACCATAAACGTGTGCAGTAATGGGTTAAATATCCACGTATGTCAAATGATGGGTATGTGCCAAATTTCAAATGTTTCCAATATACAATGTAACCAACTCAAAGCTTATGCCATGCCTTTGATTAATATGCCAAGGATATCATATAATATAACATAATAATTATGCTACATGAAACACTTTATAATAATAACCATGTCAACCATTTATCGTATGTTGAAGGATACTATATTTGTTGCTCGCTTAGAACTTGTGATGACATATGAGAATCTCAATGCAATGACCTAAAACGCCCCCTTCTCTCCCTTTGGATTCCTTCTACCATGCCATTTTCTCCAAGTTCCTCCCCTTCTCAGTCTCCTTCCCCTTCCTCACCCTCCTCATGGTCCCCTCCCTTAGATGGCTTCCTCAAATTGAATTTTTATAGTGCGTCTAAAGGAAATCCAAGTCTTGCCAACTATGGAGGAGTCTTCAATAATGTTGATGGGATCATCCTCAGAGTATACTATAGTTTCATAGGATTAGGATTGAACAATGCATCGAGACTCAAGGCACTAATCCAAGGCCTTCAAATCACCCAACAATGTCTTTTTTCCAAACTTGTTACTGAAGGGGACTCCAATCTTATCATGTGTATGCTCACTACAATCCAAAATGGCCCTCCTATATTTAAAGTCTCTCTCAATTGGCACTTAGAATCTCTCCTTGACCTCCTTCACTTGACTATCCCACTTATTTATGCTTTAATTCCCTCTCATGTTTTACGTGAAACTGATAAATTGGCGGACTTCCTAGCCAATGAAGGAATATAAAACCCTGTTAAGCCTATGAACTATGATTGGAAATATATCAGTGACTTCCCACTCCTCTTGTCCTGCAAATATTTGGCCCACTCGGACTTCAGTCCCCTGGATGGGGTGCTACGTGGCATTTGTGAATGTGACGGGGAAGGTCGTCAGCGGCAAGGAACTCATATGGATAGAGTTCACATGGCTAGAACCTCTGCACCTTCTCCCCATGTGCCTATTTTCCATGTCTAACAAGCCTCTCTATGGTTTGCCCGATAAGGGTCTTTTATTTTCTGATATATATATGATCACAAGTCTAAATTTTCTTGTCTATTTGTTGGCTAGATTCATGCACTGGCTTGACTAATTTCAATTTTTATTTAAGCTTGGTTTCCCTCTTTAAGAAGGAAAATAGTTATGGATTCATGGGGTTCTATTTTAGAATAACTTTTCCCATTTGAACTCTTAAGTACATAAGACATTTATATATAGTTTGGAAATAAATAATAGAATGTTTATATTTACTTAAAAAAAGAACATGTGAAAAAATGCATGGAAAAGAGAATACTTTGTTGAAGAAAAAATAATCCAATGTGGAAACATATAACTAGGGGATGTTGATGAAGAAATTCATTACCGCTTTTTCCTTCCAAACAATATATTTATACTTGTCCTCACATTGGAAAACATGAAGAAGTATATCAAAGTTATGACAAAGTCAAGTGACCCAAAAGAAATAGAGAATGTGAAAGTTGAAGACATGTGCAACATATCATTAATTGAATCCTTGAAGTAACCCACTATATATGAATAAATTAAGAAATTAACATGTAATAGACCTTGAGTTAGAATATAAAATATTATAGGGTAAAAAAAATTGTTGAAAATGGAACGTGTAGAAACAATGAGAATTTTGAATACATTGTATAGAATAAAAAATATGATAGAGAAGAAGATAAATCCCTATAGTAAAACATCAAAAAATTGATTTTCCTTTGTACTAAAATAATTTCATGAGAGATGGTGATTAATCAGAGTTGGTCAATTGATTGGATGGATTTAAAAAAACTAGACAAAAGAGTTTCATATTTAAGTCAATTGATACCCAATATGGCCTTGATTAGAGACTACTAGAGTGAAAATGATGTTGGATAATGTTGTCATTGATGCCAATGGTTTGATTGATTGATGTCATTTATTGATGTCAAGTGATTGATTGATGTCAAAGGATTGATTGATTGATGATTGATGTAATATAATATGTATTGGCCTTGATGAGAATGCATAGATGAAGATGGATCAATGAGTTGTCATTGATACATGATGAAGATGGATCGATGTGGTTCCATTGGTATATGATGCATTGTTGGAAAAATGTATAGATGACTCATTATTGGAATATTTCGTTATTGCTTGTACATGATTGATAAGGTGTACAAATGGATGAACTCAAGAGTGGTCCCCTTATGGTGAGAGCCCTCACGGAAGGCGCTTTCACAGTTGGGACATCCTAGAAGAATGGTTGGAGGGACCCAGCACTTGTATAAGGGAATAACAAGATGAAAGAGATCAAGGAAATTGTTGTAGAAACTATCCTAGATGGATGAGTGCTTATCATTACTAATTTAAGTGTTATGTGGAATGTCACACTTCAGCTCCTCACAGGTGAGAGTTATGGCCTTCACAGAGATGGGGACCCTCACATGAGGCTTGGAAATTTAAAGTCAAAGGGAAGTCAAAGTGACCTAAAAGAGAAATATTAAAATAAGATGACAAAATCAAGAAGATATTTATGGAAAATGGTTAGCTTTAAAGGCAGGAAAATTGGTTAATTGACCTAGAAGTGGGTTAATATTATTTATTCAAGATTGGATTATTTAAATAATCGAGAAAAGTGACAAAATCAAGAAGCTAGTAAAGTGGTGTGTAAGGTAAAGAAGGGATTATTTATGGAAGGTTAACCCTAAAATGGAAAATGGGTCAAAGTGAAGAAAAGCCTAGAAATGGGTAAATATTATTTCAATAATAATAATTTTAATGGAGAATAAATTGGACCCAACCCTAAAATAAAGAAAATAGGGGACCCAGAAGTGACCTAGAGAGATATTTTTAAAGGGAAGCTACTTGGAGTGGTATAAATGAAATAGGAACTCTCTGTTTTGAATCACACTTGAGCATATTGAATATCCTATATATATATGTTTCTAGAGGTTTACCAATGATATATTAGCGGAAATTAGGGGAAGGTGAAAGAGGGCCGAGGAAATGGGGATAAATTCTTTGATGGATTGCTAAAGGTGTATATTTATTTCAGTCATCTCCATTTTATTTAACTTTTTCTTTATAATGATTCAGATCAAATTTCTATTCAAGTGTGACAACATATCCAAGTATCTGTGGTTCAAAAGTTCAAGCTTGTGGGTCGTTGTATTTTTAGGGTTACTCATGGAAAATAGGGTTTGTGGCCAGTCCAGAACTAGTCAAAATCAGGTGTTTGGTATAAAGCGTCTAAATGCTATAACCTTATCAAATTCAATTAGGATAAATTAATGACTTCAGTTGGGGTAAGGCTGTGTGCATGTAGTTTCGTATCATTTCGTCAAATATTTTTTTGCGGGGCAGTCTCTACAAGGAAGCTATCTAGAATAGAAACTTGATTCAAGCAAGGTATGTGTTTTGCTGCTCCCAACACAGAGGGGTTCCTAGTAGTGACACTTGGGAGGAATTGCATAAAACACAGAAGAAAATTTTGTATCAGTTTAGGATCTTTATATTCTGAGGTTCAAAGTTATAGTGCACTTCAAGTTAAGTTTGTTGACTAGTCCAAAACTAGGCATGTAGAGACTAAAGAAGAGTTTGATGAAATGCTTACTAGTCCTCTTTAACATTAGAGTTCAAGAAGGCTACGGGGAGATGTGATCAGATGCACGGTCTATTTGAGGCACAAATCAGATTTTGATGAGTAGAATTGATAGGGGCTTTTAGTTGAGGGTACATGTTGAAGGTACATGGTTGCAGGGCAAGTAGTTGATGAGTTGCTTTATACATGGGGTGTATAGTTGATGATATTTAATTTTATGGTAATTGAGTCGGTATTGTTGATGAGTGGTTGACACATGATTGGTATATTTGGTACATGGTTGGATGCACTAGTTTATAGTACAAGTTGATTCTAGGTTGCTTTGTGAGTTGGTGCATGGGTTGGTACTCTTGTTGCATAGTCTGATTGATGATATACATTGAGGTTATTACCCTCATCTGATTGGTCTTTGGGAGATACAAGAGCAGTCTTACGCATATAGAGCTAGTGCTCTTAGCAGAGTTCATACTCATGCTAGTTATTCTTGCGATAAACCCGAGGATTGTGAAAATTAGTAATAAAAAGAAAATTGTACATACATCTTGTGTTCTTTGTGTGTTCATTGTGGTATTGACATTGATGATATATTGTTGATATATGTTGTATGCTCTCACATATAACCGATTATAAATGACAACAATGGGTATGGAGAATAAATGTTGGAATACTAGTGATGAGTTTTTGTATTACAAGAGGAAGTTTGGGAAAAGAGCACTCATTTCACCCCCAACACCAAAGTGTAGTGGAGTTGTCGAACAATTGGTATCGGAGTGAGCCTTCACTACAAGCCTCAAAAAGCTTGAAGGAGATCCATAGACACACAAATGGATGAGTGAAGTTCCAATCCTTGATGGGAAAACTATTCTACTTGGAGAATAGAGATGAAGTGTATTTGAAGACAATGGAGACAACTATTTGGAAATGACCATTGGAGTGGATGATTATCAGTTTCTTTGAAGATCAAGTCAAAGTTTACAGCTCAAGGGAAGGAAAGAAGAACGATGCAGAATTACATTGGCTCTCAAGATGATTCTTAAGTGGACTCTCAAGCCCTATGCGAGAGGCATGGGACAATGTACTTATGGGATCTATGGATAAAACTAGGGGAGACATATCAAAACAAGAAAAGAAATTGGAGAGACCACTCCATCAAGATCATCAAAGAATTAAAAGAATCATCAAAACTCTTGGATACATTATTTCTAAGCTGATGAGTTTGAAAACATTTCAAATTGAAGATAAAGAATCAAGTGATAATAGCACAAAGGAGAGATCTTGAGGAGCAGAACTTCCAAATAAAGCAAAGGTATGTGTTGATATTGACAAGAGGAAGATCCATGAGGATATTTCAAATGAAATTAAATAATGTACTCTAAAGTATGAATGCAATGATGATGATGATGAATTTTTTTCTCTACCACAGAGTGGAGAGAAGAGATGTAGATGCTGTTTGTGTGTAAAGAGTTTGATGGTATTTATCCAGTAAAGAGATAAGAGAGTGAGAGGAAATCTATTAAAACTTCAAAGGAAATTGAAGAGGAGTTATACATGTATAGGAGTGATCATTTTTGCACTATAACTATCTTTGGATAGCACTAAGAGTTTCTTGGGAGGTCAAGGGCATCTCTTGAAGTTAAAGAGGTCTCCAAGAACAAGAGATAATTCTAAATTAGAAGAGATCTGAGAGACCAAAGAATGGGAAGAGACATGAATATATATGATGATATTAGTAAAAGTTTGAAACTATTGTCCATCTCAAGGACACAAATTAGGAAGAGCCAAAGGAGATAGAACTATTGAGATTCAAATAGAAATGAAAGGGAGAGAGTCATGTTGTAGGATTCAGAAAATTGTTAGGCCCTTAGAGATTAGGAAAGGCAAATAAAATTCTTGAATAGCTCCACAGAATCTTGGGTGAGATCTTGGAAAGTGAATCATCATGTGATAAATCAGGTCTTGGATACAAGGAGAAGATACACATCTTTGAAGCAAGCACCTCAAAGGAACATGAGGTAAATATATCAAAAGGAGAGACAATGTTATGAGAAATGACCATCTACACAAGAGAAATTTTTTCAAAAGGAAATAAAACAAGGAATACATCAAGGAAGCTATTCTTGGGACACCAAAGGCAAAGGTGTAAGAGAGTATTTTTTCATGGGCATTGTTATTCATGTGGATCTGACCACAAACTTTTGAATGTAGATCTTATGAAAGAAGATATAATAGAAGAATCTATAATACCATGGATGTGTTGGAGATGTGATCAAATGGGACATATTTATGTTCAATGTAACTCTATAAAGGATGGGTATGGTTGATTTAGCCTATAAAATCTAGTCTTGGAACACAAGAAAGAGAAAGAGTCCATGATAGGGACTACATAGCATGGCTAGAAGGAAGGAATGGAAGTAAGAAGGGAGACATCTTTGAAAATATGGATGCTCGAGCTCAGAGTTAAGAGAGAGAGAAGAGATATCTATAGAAATTGGGTGAAATAAGCGGTGACAGGATCAAAGAGAATGAAAGGGTCCAAAGGGAAGTTCAAGTAACATTTACTAAGGTACATGTAGGTATATGGTGATAGTCGCATGTCCTACGTTGATATGAATGGAATGCTGGACACACACACTCATTGTACGTAGTCGTGTATACATTGTAAAACCTTAGAGGAAAAAGGCAATGCATATGCTTGGAGTTTGATGTGATGGTATAACTCATTGTAGGAATTACATTATTTGTGCAGGAGTTGACACTATTTGTTGCAGTTTCAAGTGTTCATCTATTGGATTATATAAAAATAAGTCTGCAAGTTGCATGGCACCTAACCCATGAAGTATAGTTTGATGTTGATACATTTGGAGTACATAGGTACTTTTGAAGTTTCGACAAGTATATCTTATGATGTATTGGAATCATATAGTATTGTTGGATATCTAATAGGTATAATACATTTTTTTTTCCTTCATGGATAGAGCTACACATTTAGAGACATGTAGATTTTGAAATGTATTAGTCATTGTGTACATCATTAGGGAATCTTAACAATGTTGTGCTATGGTTGATATACTTACTTGGGTGCAAGTAATGATGTATGATAGGACACTCATGGATGGTATTTACATTGCTTATATTGATAGATGCACAGTGTTTAGCATGTTGGTAGATGCACATGTTATATTGGTAGATGCACATGTTGTATATGGTGGATACATTTCATTATTGATATCTTGGCACATTGTTGATGTACATGGTTGATGTACATAGGTGTGTTGTGCATAGTGCATTTTGGTACATGATTTACTAGGTGGATATATTGTTCCTTGATTCTCTATTTCGTTGATAACATATCTTTTGTTTCATTATGAATGGTATAGCACAAGTTTGATACATGAAACAGGTCAGGAACTCAAATCCCCAGTGACATGTATTTCATCTGCAGAGAAGATAGGGAACCTTACCCTTAGAGTCATTTTTTCTTCCCATGATTCTAGGAGAGATATTTATCATATATACCAAGAAAAGAGACCCATATTTAGAAGAAAAGGGCAGAGAGGCATAGTTCCAAGGTGGATCAAGTTTACCAGAATCTGAGAGAGGCCAGAGGCATGGTTTGAGAGCATGACTAATATGATTTGATCTTTATGAGGTATTATCCCACTTGTTCAAAAGAGGAGAGATTATTGAGAGGAAGATCAAAGGAATTCAGATAGAGAACTTCAAAGGAGGTTCAAACAAGGAGCACATCCCAAAGAGGAGGGAATAGCCCTTTACCATTGATATGTGCTCAAAAGGGGAGAGATAATCACATTGATGTGATTGGTATCTAATGATAGGAGAGATTGATGTGGAGATAGTCACATTGACTATTGATGTAGAACATGCTGTATCTACATGGTGACATCAATGAGCTAGTGAATTAAGTGTTGACATCAATGTGGTATTATCATCAATGCAAAGATTATTCTGGATCTATGTATTTGTCATTACTTTGATACCAATGGTTTGGTCAATTGATATCATTTATTGATGTCAAATTGATTGATGTCAAAGGATTGATTGATTGATAGTTGATGTAATATAATATATATTGTCTCCTTGATAAGAATGCATAGATGAAGATGGATCAATAGGTTGTCATTGATACATGATGAATGGATCGATGTGGTTCCATTGGTATATAGTGCATTGTTGGAAAAATGTATAGATGAATCTATTGTCTTATCACTTGATTGATAAGGTGTACAAATGGATAGACTCCAAATTGGTCCCCTTATGGGTAAATCCCTCACAGGAAGACGCTATACGGATTGAGCTATCCTAGAAAAATGGTTTAGGACCCATGCTTATGAGGAATAGAGATGAAGATCTGAAAATTATTGGTGAAACTATACAAGATAGATGGTGCTTGTCTCATGCACCATTTCTGGTGGTATGTGGAATGTCCATAACTCCTCACGGTTTGAGAAGTTGCTAGCCCTTCTGAGATGGGAACTCACATGAAGGCTTAGAAACTGAAAGTCAAAGAGTCACAGAGTGACCTAAAGAAGAAATGATGGAAATAAGGTGACAAAATCAAGGAAAGAGGGAATATTTATGGAAGATGGTTAACCCTAAAGGCAACTAAGGAAAATAGGTTAGGTATTGACCTAGAAATGGGTTATGTATTTATTCAATTGGATTATTTAAAATGAAATCAAGAGAAGTGACAAAATCGAGAAATCATAAAGAGTAAGACAGGAAATCAAGAAGGATTATTCATGGAAAGTAGGTTAACCCTAAAAATAAGAAAATAGGTCAAGTGACAGAAATGGGTAAATATTATTTCAATAGCTAATTTTAATGGAGAAATTGAGTGGACCCAACCCTAAAATAAGAGGAGTGGGACAGAATTATTTTAGAAGATGCTTTTAAGGAAGCTACTTGGGAGGTATAAATGGGAAGCTCTCTCATTTGATCACATGAGGAATATTGAATATCTATATGTGTCATGGGTTTACCAATGATATCTTAGCGAAAATTAAGGGAAAGTGGAGAAAAGAGGCCGAAATGCAAGGAAGGATAAATTCTTTTGATGGTGCTTTCCTAGGTATGTTATTTTCGAGGTCATCTCACCATTTCAACATAACCTTTTTCTATAGTAGTTCAAGATCTGAAATTGCTATACAAGTGAGAAACATATCCGAGCCATCTTTGTGGACCAAGAATTAAGAAGCTTGTGGAGTGCGTTGTAGTTTTTGGGTGCATAAAATAGGGTTTGTGGCCAGTCAAACTAGTCAAAATTAGGTGTTAAGGGTAAAAACGTCATAGAATTATTCGCAGATCAAATTCGTTGGAATAGATAACCGATTAGAATTAAATCTTTTAATATTAATGGGTTCATATCATTTCATCAAATATTTTGTGGGGCACTCTCTCGGGAACGCTCTCTAGAATAAACCCGAGGAATTCAACAGGTGCCATTTTTCTATAACTCCTTTCCTGAAAGGTTCCAAATAGTTTCCCTTGGATGAGTGCACAGCCTGAAGAACGGTAATGTATCAATTTCATATCTTTATACATTATAAGTTCAAAGTTATGATTACTTGAGTTAGGGTTGTTGACTAGTAGGAAAAGCTAGATGTGAGACTAAGAAAGAAGTTTGATGAAATGATAGTCTCTTATTTTTAAAAGTTAAGAAAGGAAGGTTTGGGAATGTGATCGAGAGATACACGGAGTCTATTTAGGAGGAGCTACAAATCAGTTTTGATAGTGAGGCTGATGAGGGCTTTTGGTTTGGAGTGCATATTGCAGAGTACATGGACAGGACAAGTAGTTGATAGGTTAGCACATACATGAGGTTGTATAGTTGATGATGTTGGTACATGTGGTAGGTCATTGTTGATGAGTGGTTGGCCCACATGATTGGTATATACTTGGTACATGGTTGGATTTTGTTTATGGAGTAGGGTTGATTCTGGTTGTTTACAGCGCAGTTGGTGCATGGTTGATGCTGTTTATAGATTACTGATTGAGATGTTGGGGGTTATTACCCTCATCTCGGTTGGTGTTGAGGCTAGGATTGGAGTCATACATATAGAGCTGAATTAACTCTGTAGAGTTGTACTCTATTCAGGTTATTGTTGATAAACTAAGGATTACAATAGTCAGTAATAAAAGAAAATTAGCCGCATACATCTTGTGTTCTTTGTGTTCATTATGGTGATGACTTGTTGATGATATATTGCTTATATATTTTTCTGATATGTGTTCACATCTAAGCGGTTATAAATGACAACAATGGGTAATGAATAAATATTAAATGATACTAATTGATGAGTTTTTTGTGCAAGAGGTGAATAAATATTGAATGCTAATTGATGAGTTTTTGTGCAAGAGGGAAGTTTTGGGAAAAAGAGCCCCACACTCATTCACCCCCCCTCTAAGTGTGGTAGGTGTGTCCAACAAATGAATATGTGAAATTGTGAACCTATTAAAGGAATATCAATATGTTTTTCCTAAAATGACACAAACATAAATGGCCCTGTTGTGGAGATGAAAAAATTCAGGATCAAACTCATACTTGATGCTAAAGAAATTAATCAAGAAATACCATACATAATGGCTTCTCACAAGTATAAGGAGATGGTTAAACAAGAAATTGATAACTTGTTGGATGTAGGCCTTATCTATCTTGTGGAATATCTATAATGGGCAAGCCCAGTGGTAGTATATGGTCTAGACAAAGAAAATGGATCCCAAAATACTTATAATATATGTGTACTTTACGGGCTTGAATATGGTGATAATGAAAAACCAATTTCTTATTCCATTCATGGATAAAATATTGAATGAGGTAGCTTGACATGAATTCCACTCCCTCACCAATGGGTTCTTTGGCTACAACTAGGTACCTATTGCATAAGAACATAGAGAAATAATATTATCTTTATAACCTAATGGGATTACTATTCATATAGCTCCCTCAAATTAGATCAAGTATACATTAACGAATAACTTGTTTTATGAGATATTGGTTTGACTAATCCATAATCATTTCATAGAAAATACACAATTAGTCGATTGATATCAACCCAATAATTGTTTTCTATCAAATACAACAAGATAAATATTTCATCGAACCAACTTCATTAAGTTTGTTAATCATATATCATTGATGAATTGATAGACAACAAAATTGATGTTATTGTAATTGATTCCATATCAATGACTCTAACATAACTAGTTGTGCCAAGATAAATGAGGTGCTTTACAATTTGAGTGAAGGATATCTTAGCTTAATATGGATCTATAAGATTGATATGAATGATAATATGTATCAAACACATATGATATAGTATAAAGTCATGATTTCTTCATTACATCACTAGAAATCCATTAGTAAAATAGCATTGCATTATATAAGTTGGGTGCTAACATATATATTTTGAAATGGTTTATTGTTTCTATCTTATTATATTTTTTATCAAAACTAAAATCTAAAGTTATTGTTTCTATCTTATTATATTTTTGATAAATATCAAAGAAACTAAAATATAAGTTTTTTTTTCCTCTTAATATTTGGTGCATAATCCCACTATTATCCATTTTGTTTTTATATATACAAAGATATTGATAAACACAACCTTGGGATATAGCAAGAACTTATTTAGCTAGTTTTTTTTTTTATAAGATAACTTTACTTCGGGCATAAATTTATTTCAACCTTGGTTTCCAAAGGTTATTTTGTATGTGTGAATCAGTCATATTAGTTTTGTGCAAGTCTCCCGAAGTATAAAATAGTGTTCGAATCACATTAGTTTTGTGCAAGTCTCCCCAAGTATAAAATAGTGTTCGAATAACAAGATTTAATTTGAATGGATGTGGATGCATGAAAGTTGAATGATGTAGATGTACAACAAAAAGTAATTTGCTTTAAGTTAGAAAGGGTCACTCTTGATGGACGTTGTCAAAAATGTTGAAATTTCCTACAATTCATTTATGATGATAGAAATTGGAAAATAGTTTGATACATGGTGTTAAGTTGTGTGCTATATTTCCATCATTAAAAAAAGGTGAGATTATAATGTTTGGTATTAAAGTGGGACCCAAATTCATCATGATAATAAAATTTCCCACATTTACAAGATACAGAAGGTGATTTAGTCTACGTTATTGAGGAGGTGATTTAGTCTACGTTATTGAGGAGAGCACAAGATACAAAAGGTGATTTAGTTGAGCTTAGTGATACAATTTGATTTTAACTGAAGATGTCAAATGTACTAGTTGTTTTAGATAAGTGAATCTCTATAAAAATGCATCCTTATATATTTTTGGATTTATAATAAAAATATCACTAAGTATACTTATGTGTTCTCATTATATTTTAATATTAAATTTTTTAGAAACATTTTGTTATTGTATTTTCATCTTTACAAAAAATTAGCCCTACAAGCCCAATGAGTTAATGGGATCCTTTCAAACCAAGATTTATAAATTGCATTATTAACAATTGTCCTTCTAAGTGACCTTTGGGTTGAGTTGCTATTGAATTTCCTAGTAGTTTAGTTGTCTCAACTCAATCTAATTATTTTCTTGAATTGGAAGGTCCAAGCAATGTTGTGTATCCTTTGTCACTACCAATTCTTAGTTAACAATCAAAATTAGTACAATTATTTATGCTTTTAATAGTGCAAGATTGTAAATCATGGTTAAAAATGACAATTATCTTTTTAATAAAACTTGTATTCTACATTGTCAAATTATCTCATTTTAGGTGGTTTGGTAGAGTCCATAATGATAAAATAAAACATTTATAATCTTTTCATGAAATTTGTATTTTCATATCTTATTTTGGATTTAAAGGTTACATTTTCGTGTAGATAATTGTGTTAGGTATACTCTGGATGATTATTGTGTTTTGGACATAAAGAGTTTATTTAATTAGAAATAAAGTCTTATTAGAATCATATCATCCATGTTCTTGTTAGTTTTTAGAGTGCATATGCATCCATGATAATGAAAATAATATTAACATAGATCCATCTTACTATCGAATATAGAGTGTCTTATTAAAATCATATCATCCATGCTTTTGTTAGTTTTTAATGTGTATGCATCCATGATAATGATATGATAGTGAAAATAATATTAGCGTATATCCATATTAATCTTGGATATATTAAGCACTAAGAGAGATTGAAAAAAATGTAACTTTTATGTAATTAAAAAATTAAGGTTAAGATGGATTTATGCTAATTTATTTTATGTCGTATCTTTTTTTATTCCTTTTTATTATTATAATTATTTTAAAAGAAAAATTATATGGTGGATATTTTTTTCCTTTATTTTAGTTTATAATAATGACTATTTTATTTGACACAACTCAACCATATTATATTATAAAGTGTACTTCTCTTTGCAATTAAAATATTATTTATGAATTTAAATATTCATTATTATTATTATTTAACTGAAATAATTATACAACCACAACAACTCAATAGAGGATTTCCAAAGAAATCAGAAGGAAGAAGCTAAGTCCCGTGAAACAACAAACACAATTTCTCTCTATGCATTCTAAAATGAAAATAACTAAACGAAAAACCTGAATAATCCCACCTTCCTTCAAAATAGTTTATGCAATTTATGAGCGTGTGTCATAATCACGCGAGGCATGAATGAAAATACCATGGTACTAAAGTTTTTAATTATCCATCTCTTCAAAATGAATGTACACCACCACCTTTCTCACTCCTCCATTTCTATTTGGAAATTGTCCCCTAACTATGATAAATACTTTATTTCTATGTGATATGTTATATCTAAATAGTCCCCCATTTGTTCTTATTATTCTAGAACCTAAAAGTGTTGCTTCATTTTCTAATCGATCTGCTTCGGTATTATTTTCCCTCAAGAATTCTATCGATTTAAATATCCTCACTTCTCTTTGGATTTTAAGGATGATCCTTGCTAGATTATAGTCCTTAGGGTTTAATTGATTTCATATATTTCTAATGATGATTGATTAGGTACGATGATTGATTAGTACCTATCACCATAAGGGTCTTAATCCTTCTTAATCATAAAATTTGAAATTTTGGATAAAGTGTCAAGCAAAACTAATTTCATGATTTCTTTGAAAATCAAATATGATCCTCTCCCTGCAATGCCTACTATATATTAAATGTTTATTTTGATTACTATTTTTTTTCACCAACTTATGCCATGTCCATTATGTTAGGTTCCCATCTCATCTATAATGCTCAAGAAAATGTGCCTAGCTTATCTTAATACAATCAAACATCATTTTTTATTAATGAAGTTGTAGAAATAATTCATTACACTCTCTCACATAAATCATCTTAAATTACATATTTATAACACCTTTGGGAAGTTATGGTGGTTTAATCACCAAACTCTTATCTCATCATTTAATATTATATTCATCACGTCTTAAAAAAAAAAGAGAAATACATAGTTATACATTCACATAATATTGATGTAGTTTGTTCCTCAAACACTTTACTTCAAATGGGAACTCCAATGAATTAGAAGATTTCTCAATAATGAATTTATTTTCATCCTCTCTTCCACATAAACTGAGAATTGGACACAACTAATGTCTTTTTATAGTATGTTGCACTTGCATTGGTATTCAATCTTAGTTTTCCATCACTCTCATTTTTAAAAGTAGTGTATATAGTTTTGATGTTTAGACACCCTCGAAAACCACTCATTCAAAATCTCCTCAAACTTTCCTAAAGGTTTAGATTATCATTGAAGATATTTTTTTGCAAATTACTTTATGTAGGTTTAAATCTTTCCAAAAACATGCATGTTCTTGTAGAGTTAAGTCTTTCCAAAAACATGTGTGTTCTTGTAGGTTTATGTCTTTCCAAAAACATTCATGTATTATGTAGAACGACCTCTTCCTTGATTCCTCAATGATTTATTTAGGAATTTGCATCTTTATGCCAACCCATCGTGAGTCACATGTGATTTTGAATAGGGTTTGAAGCAATCTTAGGAAGCCTCTTGTTGTCCATGTTGTTTATGTTTCTTGTTTTTGTACATTAGGTACTTATTCTAAGCCATGATCTCAACGGGGGAAAGACTTGTTTCTAGGAAGAGGATAAGATAGAGTGTATTTCCATTAATTTTGAGATTATAAGCTATAAAACAATTTTGGATTTTCTCTATCTTTCTCCATGATTACTAGAGATGTTGTAGCCTCAAAATTCACAACCATATACGATAGTAGGAGAGACAATAGTCTCAAATATGAGTTTTTTTCTTATCCCATAGCCAATAGTCCATTGATTTACAATTGATTTGAAGTCGATAATAAGATTTCTACCCTCCATTTATTATTTTATCAATGCTATAGTTACAGTTAATCTTGTGATGAAGATTGATTTTGAGATATTTGTATGAAGTCACTTACTCCAAGATGTTGTTGTCATACACAAAATTAGTGTAAGTGATATTTTTTATTTAATTATCATAAATATTGTAATCGAAAGGATTACACAGAGAATTCACCAGTAGTAAAATCACATAGAATAATATACAGAAGTGGTATACACGTAATATACAAGAATGCATACACAGAAGGAGGAAGAGGAGAAAAGTAATAGTGAAACTAGAAATAGGTAGTCCTTTATTATACCAAATCAATCACCACTAATTATATCATATGATCACATCTATTTGTACATTGGTATCAATGGAAGGTATCTACAACTACTCTAACTACTTTGGATGGTCGACCTATCCCATTGGTTGACCAACATGACTAACTCGTTGGAGTTTCTATGTAGTCAACTAACATATTACATTTGGTGAACTAACATATTACATTTGGTCGACTAATTAGGCTAGTCAACTAGTTGAAGAAGCCCTCCAACATCTCCCCCACGCTCAAATCCATTTTCTTTTAGAAGAAGGGGGATCTTGGAAATGAACAAAATCTCAAAATTGAAATCCCCAAAATTTTACAAGTATACTTAAGATGGCTCTATTGGGACACTTGTTGTTGGTGTGGCACTTTCGGTACTAGCTGTGTTAATGGTTTATGTTGTTTGGATGATGTTCCCTCTATTTGAGCACTAGTTGGTTGTGTGGAGCCTTCAAGTATTGCAGTCCAATTGGGATCCTACATTTGAATGTTGGTAAACTATGCTAACTCTTTTAGTATTGCAGGTCGCTTATGTACTTGGAATACGAAATGTGAATATTGGCCTTAGTGGATATGTGGAGAGTGCATGTTGTACATGTATAGGGGCCTATTTTGGGACTTCTATGTAGGTTCTATAAATATGTGGTGTTATCTATTGAAGTCTGGTTTCAAAATATTTCCATCCTTTGAGTGGTTGGTTGAGAATGATACTTAATTTTTTCATTTCAACCAGGTAGTCCAACTTTTCAGGGATAGACAAATTTTGAACTTATGCTAGATCAAGATTATATTGATCCTACATCTACTGAATCTATTTATATATATCAAATATATGTCTCGAGTTAGTGATGGATTCCAATTGTGCACAAATCCCATTTTGGAACCAATTGTGTTCCTAAGACAACAAATCTATTTATGTTTGATGTTCTTGATGAAGTTGCATGGTTTAGGCATCATATATACATACATTTTGGGTTATATTTCTTCTACTATCCATCTCTACAATTAAGGCCTATGTGACCTTCAAACAACTACAAGTATTAGCAAAGTATGTTGTCCAATTTGTAAGCATGGTACTCATGATAGAATCCCGAGCACTTGTTTCTTCCAAATGTGCCTTTATTTCTTCAAATTGTTGGTTCTCCTTTTTCAATATTTCCCTTGTCTAGTTCATCTTCAGTCTTTGATTTTCTTCTAGTAGGAGTTGATGTCAACTGATTAATTCAAGGATGAGATTCTCCATACAATCCAAGTAGTCTACAAATGAGTCGGTTGGGATGAAACCCAACTTATCTTCATTTTTTCTCTTACACTCTTTCTAGCTCCAGTGCTCTTTCTCACTATGATCCTTTAGTTTTTGTGTTCCTCTTGAAAAATATTTCAACCGTTTGACACTTTCTTTGCTAACTATGTGACATAATTCCTACATTTCTGCATTAGTGGTGTATTTTGGATTTAAGATAACTAATTATTTGTGATTATGGTGTCCTTTTGGTTGAAAGGCCATTTAAAGAACTTTGGTGATTTATCCCTCTTTTCCCTATATTTACGATGATGTTTTCATTTGTGCATGCATGGCTATTGTGTAGTGGTTTATGGTGTTGGATCTAGATTCGTTGTAGGTTGTTTGTGACAAACTAACTTAGTGTCCTGTTGCTTTTGTTGGCCCACTTGATGCATGATCT
This sequence comes from Picea sitchensis, assembly GCA_010110895.2. NCBI lineage: Eukaryota > Viridiplantae > Streptophyta > Pinopsida > Pinales > Pinaceae > Picea > Picea sitchensis. The sequence goes on along the minus strand of SNQJ01S0047388.1, from coordinate 20,698 downwards.
ATTTCTCAAGTGGTTTTTGGTCATTTGAGTAATCTTATCAATAACTTGTATACTCTAGTTGGTTAGATGGTTGCTTTATTTTTATCATTCTATTCATTTTGTTATTGTGGTTCTATCGGTTATTGTTTCTCATAATGGTTAGTCAACTTGTTTTTGATGATTGGTTTTTTTTTGGAGCCTCGGATTCTGATGGTTCATCCCACCTCTCCTGGTGACAGTCGGTCGGTCATTCGACTAGAAACTAGAAACAATTAATCAGGTGGTTTACTAAACAATCGGTTGGATGGTCGACTAGATAGTTAGTCGAATAATCAATTAGTAGTCGAAGACAATCGGTCAATGGATCGACTAGCTGAGAAATAGACTACATGTTGGAAAAATCGATGGTTAGGTTGACTTGGTAAGTTGACTAGCCGATGAGACAATGTGGATTTGTCAGGATCCATTTCAAACATTGACGGTTATATGTGGACAAGATCTTCCCAATTTCAAGGAAATTGGTTAGATCTAGAAGCTATAAATAAAGGACCCTACGGGTCGATCTAAGCGTGTGTGTGTCTGTGTGTCTTCAATAAATGATCTTTTTATCTATCATGCATTATTATGTTTTGATCACAATGTGCACTATGCTTAAGTGCTGAAATATTGTCTTTATACATCACCGATATTCGTTGAAGTTTATTACTCTTCCTTTATTCTATAGATTATGTTATTTTTCCTTTGGGGGTTTCACTCAATCCCCAATAGATTCTCCTATTCTTTTGTGTGTTGATGATGTTCAGACATCTATTTTGGTTTCCTTAACTACTGTGAATCAGTTGAATGATGTGGGACAATTGAATAATATTGTGTCTCTTGAATTATAAGAGTCAATACTGGTGGTTAAGTTTCCTTTCTCAAGTCGATGGTGGATTGATTTTTCCATGGTGGTTTTATATTGATTTTATTGGACTTAGTTTGATTCTTCTATGTTTCTCTAGTGATTGCATGTACTGCTTTGGCTACGTCTTCTACTTGTTTCTACCAAATTCTTTGTAATTCAATTTGCATTTTTTTCGATTGTGATGCTATTTTTCAATGCTTTAATGTTTTTTTTTCCACTATTCAATATCTTTTGCATACTAGGGTCCAACACTTGATTCCAATAATTGTTTCCTCTTCTTAGATTTCTCCCTAATCATTTTTCCTTTTCTATTGGTTTCATATATGAGTAATTTTTGTAAAACTTGCTCCAACTTTTTCTTGAGTTGAGGTTCTTCAAAATCAAGTTGGTCAACTCATTGAAGGAGGGTATTCCATTCATCTTCGGTTGAATGGATATCTGAGTCGACCTCCATTTTTGTTTTATATTTAGTACTCTTATGTGCAGTCAACCTTTTCCTTGTAGACTTCATGTTTGATTCCCCATATGCTTCGAAGGGTATTGTGTAAGCAACTGTTCCTTGTTACTCTTCAAATTCTCTATTCAACAAGGGTGTAATTATGTTAAATGTAGTTAATTTAGCCAATGGGGGAACTAGTGCTATTGTATTCGACTATCGAGAGACTTCTTGAAAATTTTGCTTGATCACATGTTGGTAGTCACGTTCTTTTGGTTCACTGTTCACTCCTTGTGCATACCACACCTTAGTGAATTCAAGGCCAAGTTGAATGTATACTAATGATGGAAGGTGAATTTTAACATTATGTGGAAACCTCCATTAGTGGTAAGAATCCTTCAATTATTTTACCCATTCTTCAAACATATATTGGGGAGTTAACCCTAGTTCCTTTCCAACATGTCACAAAACAATAAAAGTCCCACATAGTTGGGGTATCTAACTAGGTGAGTGTTTCTTCGACTAGACATATCTAACTCATGAAAACCTAGATCAAGAAGGATGGATACCTAATGTCCTTACCATATTCTTGGCATTCTTTTCAATTATTCTAAGGATGTCAATGATGTGCTTAGCCCAATTTAAAATGTTTCCTTGTTCAATGATTTGACCAATAGATTCTAGCATGTTGAGTTTAATGTTTGATTCCCTAGTAGAAGAATTCAAGCAGAGTGTGACTATAATACATGTCCACTTTATATATTGTTGTTTGACAACTTAGCTAATGACCATCCCCTTTGAATTTTTCATAGTAATGCTTCTTGTGAACTTTTGAATCCATGCATATGGATTAGTGGTATTAGAAAATGGATTTCCTTTACTTGGTAACCCTATAATTTTGTGAATGAGCCCAACCATGATTGTGATAGGTCAGTTGAGGCAAATATAACCCTTGTGGTAGTTTCTAACTATAAATTTTGTCATTTTTTCTTTCCAATCGTGGAAACATGCAACTTTTGGTGTGCTCATATAGGAACTAATCCTTTCTTTTTCTAGCATGAGTATTTTATCCCTCCATTTTCTATCAACCAGATCCCATTTTGTGAAGTTAAGACAATGCTTTTCCTAGTCAATAGCATTCATTTCGGCCTATCAAATCATATTCATCCTTGTTTGTGAAATTTAGCTCGTAAAATCATTTATGAGATTCCTAAGGGATTTTCACCACTGAGCTTCTTTTTCTTTTTTTCCTTTTTTTTTCATTATGGATGGTACTTCTTCAAATGAGCACCATTAACTACCTTTTTGAGGATATTTCCCTGATGAGTTCTCGGCTTCACTATTCTAGTTGACCTTATGTCCTCTACTACATATGGGCCCAACCAGGTAGTCTCTAATCTTCTTAGTTTTTCTTTAAGTTTGTTGTCATAGAGAAGTACCAAGTCTCCAACACTTATCCTTCCTTTCTTTATATTTTAGTCATGCCACCCTTTTTACTATTGTTTTTTGGCTTCTTGATGATGGAGTGTAGTCATGTATTGTTCCTCTAGATTGTTTTGATGGTGTAGTCAATCCTATTTGGATTTATTTAAGTCGTATTGTAACATAGAATCCGTTATTTCTTCATTCATTCTTAAATGTAAAGGAACTATAGATTTATTCCCATGTACAAGTTTGAAGGATGTATAACTAGTTGATATCTTATATGCATTTTGGTATGGACATAAAACAATTGGTACCTTATCATCCAAGTCATCCCTTTCGACACCACATACTTTTGTGAGTCCCTTATGCAAGGTTTTATTGAAAGATTCAATTGCCCCATTTTCTTGGGGGTGATAAGGTGATTTATTCATGTGATAAATTAGGAATAGATTAGTATCTTTATGCTACCATTTATGTGTGTGACTTGGTCACTTATTAGTGTTAATGGGCATATAAATCTAGTGATAATATTTTCATATATGAATTTAACTACAACTTCATTTGTGCATGTCTTGATTGGTTATGCTTCATACCACTTGGTGAGGTACTCAATAGTGGGTATGATGTACCTAGATCTTGTTCTTTTTCCCATTTTTGGAAATGGGCTAAAAATATCAATGTCCCATATTTCAAATGGTATGCTTGGGTTGAATGAGTGTAATGGAATATCATATTTCCATAGTAGTCAACCCATCCTTTGGCACTTGTCACATTTAATGACCTTTTCTCTACAATATTTGTGAATTTTCAGCCACCAAAGTCTCACTTGTATTATCTTTCTAGATGTTTTGTCAGTGTGAAAGTTCTCTCCTACCAGACTAGCATGTGCTTCTTCGATTATAATATCTATTTTTTGCTCTAAGAAACATATCCCCAATAAATCATCTAGTCCTAGATTATACATGTATCTATTCATAAGTGTAAACAAAAAATGTTTCATTGCAAGTACCTTATTTTTCTTTTCTGTGAGATTTTTCGATGCCTTCCCCTCTTGCAGAAATTTGACTCTCTCAACCAATTCTTGGGGAGTCACCTCAACCCTAGAGAGGTGAGCATATAGAACATCATCATTAAATCGTGTTGCATCCTCTCTTGTCTTTACTCGTAACTAGTGGTATGGTCTAACATTATTCTTCCCCAATTGAACAATCATTATCACATCAAAATTGAATTCTTGGATTGATAAAATCCATTTGTAGACCCATCCTTGATTCATCAGTTTTTTGACCAAATACTTTAGAGCTTAATGATTAGTGTAAAATATAAAAGGGTTAGCCAACAATTAATGTCTAAATTTCTACAGGGAAAAATTCATTCCAAGGCCCTCTCGTTCAATGATTGAGTAATTTATCTCTTTCTTCTTTAACTTTTGACTGGTGTAGGAATTAGGCTGATCAACCATGTTGTCTCCTAGCTAGGAAAGAAATTCACCAATTGCGACATTGGATGCATCAACATGCATGTGAAACTTTTTCAACTAGTTAAGGAAGTTTAATATAGGATCTTCAACCAACTTTATTTTCAGTAGCTCAAATGATTCATTACAATCTCCACTCCATATGAATTCTACATCATTCTCAAGCATCTCATCAATAGGAAATGTGACGTCCAAGTGAATCCTTATAAATTTACAATGGTAACCAATGTGTCTCAATACTAATTTGATTTGTTTGGTATTAACATGTGCATCAGTGTTTTGAACTCTTGGAGCATATCACTTATCAATGCCTCCTTGTCTTTTCTTTGCCATATTCAAAACAACCCTTATCAGAAGTTTCACTTCTCTATTTTCTCATGCTTTTGTTGAATTCCTTCTTTGATTTTGTATCATTCTCAAACAATTATTGTGTTTAACTATTTAATTATAAATTAATATTTATTTGTATAAGTGGAAGGCTAAATTAAAAATGATTAATAAGAAGGAAATGTGTCATTTAATTTTTTAATAAGGGATGGTAGGGGACCCATCGAAGGAAAAATAATCCACTTATTGAACTATCATTACAAATAACTTCATGCATTAAGTAACCTTGCCTCATTTACAATCATAATATGATCTGGAAATAAGATATATAAAAAGATTTACACCTTCTTCCTCTAAAATTATTGTCAAAAAATAATGTGTTTTTAAACAAAACAAAATTTGAGAAAGTCAACCATATCAAAGCCTTATCCATAATCCATGTCACTATAATGTCATCAACATAGAAAACTAGTATTGCGATAGTTCAAGGAACATATCCAAATGAGAAATTCCTCTTTTTTCTTCTCCTTATGAGTCCTCAACGCTGGACTACAAAAAGTCATTAAAAATATCCATTAAACTCATAATAACTTACAACTGCAAGTAACTGAAATAAATAGAAATTTCACAAGTGTTCATTAAATATGATTATAACAACTCTATTATGAGAATGATATGATAAGCATGTGATAAATCTGAGGTTGATAATGGATATGGACAAGGCATGTATGAATGATTTGTTGAAAGGTAAAGACCATTTTTATTTTTTATTTTTTTTAGAGAAACAACATATAAAGGGCATATAAACTCAGATGAAAAAACTTTAATTGAAATGGGGTTCTTTGCAATATGGAAAAACAAGAAACAACACTCAACCATAATCTTCTTTCACGGGACAAGCATATTTTTACATTCGGCTACCTTTAAAATGCCATAAGAATTCTTAAAAATACAAGGATAAAGAGTATGCTCTATTTTGATTTTAGATTCAAGTTCTCCCTATATAATGGTCAAAATCGAGGGCTTTTACAACATAAGACTTAGTAATTAACATTTTAAAATATATCATGTGGGTCATAGCGTAAAAACAATGGTTGGAGGGATGAGTGAGTTGTTTCATGGGCATGACCTTTCAATATTGAAGAGCTAGGCACACTTATGTTTTTAAAATACAAGGGTATTCTTTGGACAACATGTAAGATATGAGTAAGATATGTAGGGTCAAACATATGACAAATAGAGGTCGCACCTTTCATTTTTTTTTATGTAAATGGTCAAGCATATAACTGGGCATTTAAATGGTAAAACATGGAGGAAAAATGAATTCAAATGAGTATAGTAGCTTTTCCCATTAAAATATCTATGCACCATGAATTGAAACTAAAGCCAAAACCATATCCTCTTGAGCTAATAGAAAAATCATGTGCATGAACTTTTTAGGCATTTTTTTAAGAGTGTGAGCATAAAAAACTTCATGGAAAGACCAGTTTTGAAACTGCTGAGTGATGGTAATGATTGTGGGGTTAAAATGCAGAGTCGAGAGGGGGTTTAAAAACTCAAAAAAGAGTGAAATAACACATTTATGAATGAAAAAACAAGCTACAACACTAAATTCTCATTTACAATAGAGAAATTGGCATATCGTTGCCAGAGAAGAGGCCAAGTTGTTCTTGAGATCGAGCCACAGGTTCCAGTCTTTTATATGCTGAAGAATTTGTTAGGCCAACAAAAAATTAGTTTAATTTTATCTTCTACCCATGGGTATGGTCTCCACGATGCCAAACCAGTCCAAAAGTACATGAACTACAAACCCTAGTAATTAAATGAGCACTCCAATTGTTGTTTATAACCTTGGTTCATTGCACCTTCCATGCATTAATGATCACAATCTCCATAACCATAAATGTGTGCAGTAATGGGTTAAATATCCACGTATGTCAAATGATGGGTATGTGCCAAATTTCAAATGTTTCCAAGATACAATGTAACCAACTCAAAGCTTATGCCAATTTGTAAGCATGGTACACATGATAGAAGCCTGAGCACTTGTTTCTTCCAAATGTGCCTTTATTTATTCAAATTGTTGGTTCTCTTTTTTCAATATTTCCCTTGTCTAGTTCATCTTCAGTCTTTGATTTTCTTCTAGTAGAAGTTGTTGTAAATTGATTAATTCATGGATGAGATTCTCCATACAATCCAAGTAGTCTACAAATGAGTTGGTTGGGATGAAACCGAACTTATCTTCATTTTTTCTCTGGCACTCTTTCTAGCTTTAGTGCTCTTTCTCACTATGATCCTTTAATTTTTGCATTCCTTTTGAAAAATATTTCAACTGTTTGACACTTTCTTTGCTAAATATGTGATATAATTCCTACATTTATACATTAGTGGTGTATTTTGGATTTAATATAACTAATTATTTGTGATTTTGTTTTCCTTCTGGTTGAAAGGCCACAAAGAAATTTGGTGATTTATCCCTCTTTTCCCTATATTTATGATGATCTTTTCATTTGTGTATGCAAGGATATTGTGTAGTGGTTTATGGTGTTGGATCTAGATTCTTTGTCAGTTGTTTGTGACAAATCAACTTAGTTTCCTGTTGTTTTTGTTGGCCCACTTGATGCTTGGTCTATTGCTCAAATGGTTTTTGGTCAGTAGACTAATATTATCAATAACTTGTATACTCTAGTTGGTTAGATGGTTGTTCGTTGTTCTTGTTCTATTCATTTTGTTATTGTTGTTCTATCAGTTATTGTTTCTCATAATGGTTAGTCGACTCTTTTTTTACAATTGTTGATTTTGTTGGAACCTCGTAGTCTGATGGTTCATCCCACCTCTACTGGAGACAGTCGTTCGGTCATTCAACTAGAAACTAGAAATAATTAATCAGGGGGTCGACTAGACAGTCAGTTGGATGGTTGACTAGATAGTCGGTCGAATAATCGAATAGTAGTCGAAGAAAATTGATTGAAGGATCGACTAACTGAGCAGTAGACTACATGTTGTACAACTAAATGGTCAATTTGACTTGGTAAGTTGACTAGCCGATGAAACAATGTGGATTTTTCAGAATCCATTTCAACCATTGATGGTTATATGTGGACAAGATCTTCCCAATTTTAAGGAAATTGGCTAGATCTAGAAGCTGTAAATAAAGGAACCTATGGGTCAATCTAAGTGTGTGTGTGTGTGTGTGTGTGTGTGTGTTCAATAAATGATCTATGTATCCATCATGCATTGTTATGTCCTGATCACAATGTGCAATATGCTTAAGTGATGAAATGGTGTCTTTATACATCATTGATATTCGTTGAAGTTTATTACTCTTCGTTTATTCTATATATTATGATATTTTTACTCTCGGGGTTACACCCAATCCCCAATAGGTTCTCCTATTATTTTGTGTGTTGATGATGTTCAGTCATCTATTGTGTTTTCCTCAACTACTGTGAATCAATTGACTAATGTGGGACAATTAAATATTATTGTGTCTCTTGAATTATAAGAGTCAATACTGGTGGTGAAGTTTCCTTTCTCAAGTCAATGGTGGACTGATTTTTCCATGGTGGTTTTATATTGATTTTGTTGGGCTCAGTTTCATTCTTCTTTGTTCCTCTAGTGGTTGAATGTACTTCTTTGGCTATGTCTTCTACTTGTTTCTACCAAATTATTTCTAATTCAATTTGAATTTTTTTAGACTGTGATGTTATTTTTCAATGCCTTAATGATTATTGTTTTCCACTATTCAAGATCTTTTGCATACTAGGGTCCAACACTTAATCCCAATAATCGTTTTCTCTTCTTAGATTTCTCCCTAATCACTTTTCCTTTTCTATTGGTTTCCTATACAAGTACTTTTTGTGAAACTTGTTCCAACTTTTCCTTGAGTTGAGGTTCTTCAAAATCAAGTTGTTAAACTCCTTGAAGGAGGGTATTCCATTTATCTTCGGTTGAATGAATATCTGATTCGACCTCCATTTTTTTATTTTATTTAGTACTCTTATGTGCAGTCAAACTTTTCCTTGTAGACTTCATGTTTGATTCCCCATATGCTTCGAAGGGTATTGTGTAAGCAATTGTTCCTTGTTACTCTTCGAATTCTTCGTTCAACAAGGGTGTAATTATGTTAATTGTAGTTAATTTAGCCAATGGGGGCACTAGTTCTATTGTATTCGACTTTCGAGAGACTCCTTGAAAATTTTTCTTGATCACGGGTTGGTAGTCAAGTTGTTTTGGTTCACTGGTCACTCCTTGTGCATACCATACCTTAGTGAATTCAAGGCCAAGTTGAATGTGTACTAATTATGGAAGGTTTTAGCACTCTGTAAATTTGTTCGGCTGATAAACATAAGACAGAGGTAATGTTTTCAACCAACTTTGAGACCCTAAACTAGCCTTTTAGATCTGGAGAGGTCTCTCTCGGGAGACATTGTCTCAGCGCAGGATATAGCTTTAAAGCAGTGGCTAGATTTAACACCTTTGAAATAATGGGTTTTGGTTATATTGGCACAAGAGAGTTAGACTTTGGGCTATGGAGTCGATTCGAGAAGGAAACATAAATAAATGACTTGGTGACTAAGTTTGAGAGGATAAAGGCTAAGTGAGGAACAATCTTCAGTGCAAAATCATAATGTGTGGCGAGGAGAAAACACAGGAAGTAACTCGGAGCACCACTACGGGTGAATTCATAGTTAACTTTAGAAGAAAAATGTTTTGTTGAAATGGTGCGAACAAGGGGCGATGCGCAGCGAATCCACAGGTTTGAAATTCATTATGATTCAGACAGAAAAAATATATGAATAAAGAAAATAGGAAGTACATACGCAAAGAAGTTAAAAGAATACATCCAACTGCTACAATTAGAATCTTTTCATCAAATTTTCATGACTTTTGCATTTAAATTTGGTCGAATTCAAATTACATACAATAGCTATGGTCTATACTATTTTTTTCCAACCAACCTAGATTACATCGAAAATATCAAATATATAAGTGAGGGCGCCGCTTGGGATACACTTCTCTTCTAACTGTTATCTCTCAAAACTAGGAAACTAACTGTTCTGTGTTACAAAACTCTTTGCATGACGCTTTTCCAAAAATAGACAACAAATACATCTAGCTACATAATTATTGTTTGTAATCCACCACGAGGATTCGGTTATCGGTTAGGTATCGTCATGGGGGAGTGATGTGTCAATTCTTTCCATCGATCAGATATCTGAATGGACAAGTGTTTGTCAAAACCCAACTGTCTGCTGTAACGACTTTGATTTTCTTTCGCACCCTCATTTGTTGGGGGAAATGTACGTGACAAGTGGCTGCAGACAGTCATGGCAGTTATCAAAATGGAAAAATGTCTTAGGGCGATGTCTCCTTCAAAACCGTAAACATTTTTTTTCTGTTTGCGGATACAGGAAACAAAATAAGCTAATCTTGTTTCTTCTGCTCGCTGGCGGGAACTGCGCGGGCTATCTCTTCAGTCACTTCACATTCTCTAGAGTGTTTTGCATACCTTTCCTCCATCAACCATTGTGCTTCACNTCTGTTTGCGGATACAGGAAACAAAATAAGCTAATCTTGTTTCTTCTGCTCGCTGGCGGGAACTGCGCGGGCTATCTCTTCAGTCACTTCACATTCTCTAGAGTGTTTTGCATACCTTTCCTCCATCAACCATTGTGCTTCACACAACTATATGATCGTATCATGCGCCTCTCTAAGCTATTGTTTGAGCCACGTCATGTTACCTTCGTGACCTTGTGTTACTGACGCTTCCATGGTCTTTGTCGCCAGCTGTTGTCTCAGCTCTCTGTTTTCTTGGTACAGTTCGACGATGGCTAGATTTGCCTGCTTCATCTTCTAATATGTTTCTTGATCATTAGTACCTGCGGCGTCCATCCTCCTCATTCTGCTCCCACTTTCTTGGCTTGTACCTTACAAAGGCTCTAGGCAGATGATGCGCATAAGTAATTCTTCAGCAAACGATCGCACACGTAGTTCGTCTGGGATTCAGGTTCCCCCGGCTTCCTTATTCTTTATTGTCCTGCCCCTTCTCTGAGGTATCTGTTTTTGGGGAGACAGGGCTCCTACTGTCCTTCTTTCCTACGCAATTCCTCCCACTCTAGGTTCCGTGCAGTGTGATGTCGTCGTTCCTGCGGGCAACGAGAAAATTTCCGTTTTATCCTTAGGAATGCCTGTTGTGAGTGAGAAAGAATCCCAGTCACTTTGGGGCTCAGTTCTGGCGATCCTACCACTTCACGCGCCCTTATTTATGTTTTGAGAGGTCGCCATGGCGCGACCAGTATCTATCTTGCACGCAATGGATCCAGCGGATGCCCAAGGTGGAGAATTTGATCAACCCGGGCCTATGAGAAAACTTAGAGACAGAGTCTGAATCTGATTTCGCGAACAACCTGGGTGAAGAACCTCTGGGATTTATAACAGATCGGGCGGAAGGA
>SNQJ01S0047387.1:26288-74516 GCA_010110895.2 Picea sitchensis | reverse complement strand
AAAATACATTATGAAATATGCAAATAAAAACTAATTAACATATATTTCTTCATAGTAATGCAAACTAATTACTCATAGTTAACATATATTTCATCATTGTGTTTATGCCCTCATACTTGGATGTTACAATAAAGTATGGAGTATATACATGAATCTTAGTGATTTATTTGTATAAACTAGGAACATTAATGAAGATACAATTTAGTGTTAATAAAAATAATTAACAACTTATCATTCTATAAAATGAAATTTGTATTTAAAATTAAATCTACTTTAATATCAATATTATTATGATTAGTTGTTTAATTAATATATTAAAATTTATTCTACATTTTGGAACATTTTCTAAATTAGTTCATATATATATATATATATATATATATAATCATTTCATCTTCAAAATCATTATGGTTTCCAAAGTTGTTAACCATCAAATTAGTAGAATTTATTTGCATGTGTGCTTTGGCCTATGAAAATCATTATTGCAAGTTGGGTTTTTCTTTCTCTTTGATGTTAACTTATAATTAAGAATTAGCTATAAAAGAAAACTAAAAATTTAAATCAAACTAAAAAATAAAATTTCAAATTTTGGAAAATAAAACTATAACTTGTGAACAAAATTCACCATAGTCCTTAAAAAAAAACATCTTTTAAGAAAATAGCACAATATCGTTGAATTAGTTTTTTAACTATATTTTTTTCTTTGCTACATGAAAAAGATAAAATGCAATTAATTATATATATAGATTATCAAATTTGAAAAAATAATTAAAAAATATAAATTTTAAATTATATGTCACTCAAACACCGAGATTAAATAAAGCACAAAGATGACCATTGAAATTTGAAACTCAATCATGATTATCCAACCACTCTCCTAAATTTTCACTTAATTTTAGTATTGATGCCATAACTCCAAAAAAAACATTTTACAATGATTTAGTGTAATTTTAATATTGAGGTTCACTTAATTTTAATATTGATACCATGACCCCAAGAAACATTTTACAATGATTTAATGTAATTTTAGTATTGATGCCATGATCCCAATAAACATTTTACAATGATTTATTTGTATAAGTTATGAGTAATACAAGTATATAAAACGGCACAACTTTGTTAACACTTTATATACTTAAAATATTAATTATTAATATTATTCAATATAAAATATTAATATATCAATATTAATTATTAGTATTATGCAATATTATAATAATATATTAAATTTTATTTTCTTATTTTTTAGAATTTTCTATATTAATTTTAATTTTTATTTTTATTTTGATATATAGTATTGTATTATTTTCAAAATAGTTATTATTTATAAAGTTGTTAACCATCAATTTATTTGAATCATTATGATTTGCAAGTACAATTTGGCAAATGATAAGTTGCAACTTGTAACAAGTTGGTTTTTTCCTTCTCTTAAGTGGCATCGATATAATTTAAACCAATAACATTTTATCAAAAATATACAAATAGAAAATAAATAAAGATAAAATGAAATTGAATTACAATAATAAATTGTTTCATAAAATTTTAAGACATGTGTTTAGTTCTCATTGACAATTAAACCTCCATAATCCCAACTTTCAAAATTTATAAGACTTTATATATATAGAAGAGTTTTACAAATAACATATAAAATAACTATATAAATCAAAATAATAATAATAAAAAAAATGCATTTATTAATAACTTTTAATTTTAACAATTATCTATATTTTAACTTCTAAAACAATAAATTCCAACATTTCACCCTCAATTTTCAACTTTAATTACACTTAGTTCAAATTCATGTATTAATCAACCATTAAAATATAAAGTTAGAGTTTCAATATTTCTAAAATTAGAATTCAAATATTATCGCTAATTTAAAAAACTATATTTTAATTATAATAAATATTTTTTAAAAATTACAATTATCACGAAACAAAAATTATTATATATCAAATCATAAAGTAACAATAAGAAAATATATATATCTCGAATAATGAAGCAACAATCACGACAAGTTGAAACCATAACCTTTCAAGGTTGCAATTTGCCCATAAGTGTCACTTCATAGTTTTGTTCGTGTATTTAAAGTTAAGGTAATGATTAGTTACACGGCTTCCACTAAGACCTACATGCTCATGTTAGGCATGAAAGGGATACATTTCTAGAGAGATTATCCTTCCAGAAGGTATACTCTCATTAAATTATTAAGTGGGGAGCATCCTATTCATGGCATGGGACTGGTCAATTGCACTATCCAAAATGGACAGAATCCTAATCATGGCAAGGAAAACTAAACAGATCCCTAATCATGGCAAGGGAAACTAAACAACTAGATCCTGGTCAATTGTACATTTCAAACTTTGCACAATCAATGGTGCCAATTTTGGAAAAGTCACCAACCTAGTGACCCAAAAGTCTAATTTGTCATGTCACCAATCCTACTCATTGGTACATTTCAAATTTTGCACATTCCATTATGCCAGTTTTGGAGAAATCACCAACCTAGTGACCCAAAAAGTCTAACTTGTCATGTCACCTAGGAAACTACGATGTTTGGTTGGTAGTTTGACTTGGGGAGCACCTTGTAAGGAGTAATGCCAACACATTCATATGATGTGTTACTTGGGATGTCATTAGCAGTTTTCTATAATTAAGTTTTGATTTAAAAAAATATATATGACAACACATTCATATGATGTGTTACTTGGGATGTCATTAACAATTTTCTATAATTAAGTTTTGATTTAAAAAACAAGATATCCTCTTGCAATATATATCCTCTTAAGTTTTGATTAAAAAGAAATATTATATCCTCTTTCAATATATAAAAAAGGTGATTTTTTTCAAAGTTAAAGGAGATGCCTCTTGTCAGGGTCTTTCATGTCATTCTAAAGTATTTTGATTTATAAAGGAGATGCCTCTTGTCCTAGTCTTTCATGGTATTCTTAGTTAAAGTATTTTGAATTACAATTTTATTAATGTGTTGCAAAAAGTGAATATTTTTAAAAAGCTAAAGTAGATGCCTTCTATCATGCTATGTTATGTTATTTTTGGTTAAAGTATTTTGGTGTGTTCACTTACTTTTATAATTAACAAATAATAAAGATTGAGTTCACTTTCCTTTATGACTTTATAATTTATTTGTATTTGTTTTAATTAACAAATAACAAAGATTTAGTTCACTTTCCTTTATGACTTTATAATTCTTGTTTATTTGTTACTTTCCTTTATGACTTTATAATTTATGTGTATTTGTTTTAATTAACAAATAACAAAGATTTAGTTCACTTTCTTTTATGACTTTATAATTCTTGTTTATTTGTTTTTGGAAAAAATGGAGAAAATGTTTTTGGGTATTTTTATGTATTTGTGAATGATATTTAGTGTAAATTTATTGGTACTAATTAATTTGATTATATCTTTGTAGTAGTCTTCTATTATGATAAGGTGGTTACTACTCTTTTTTTTACTTATTGTTTTTTAATTGATATCGAATAAATAAGTTGGAGGTGGTTGCAATCTAGTAACTCTAATAACTTGATTGAATCTAAAACCAGAATAAGTGGATAGAGATATTTATTGAAATTAGGTCAATTTGATCCACAACACTTAACTTGGTAGGCTCATTAGGTACACTTAACTTGGTAGGCTCATTAGGTGAAGCATAGAATAAATGTAACTAGTGTGAGGATCAACCCTAAAACCTTTTACATAAAGCTCAAAACACTCTTTACACATCTATGTTAGTCCTACTTAAACTATTTTAATCTCAACTTGCATTTATAAATATAATGACAAGGTCCACTTTTCTTACAAATATCTTTTCATAATTTCACATATCAAAATTATAAAATATTCAATAAAATATAAGCGACTTGGTAAAGAATTAAATAATTTTATTTATAAGTATTGGTTAAAGAGTAATTCAAAGAGTTAGTTTAACAAGTTGTGGTCAATGTTATTGGACATTTCATTAATTCCATGTCTATAATTGAATTTATAGATGAAGAATCTTCAAGACACATTAACAACATAACTAAAAGTCATTACAATAATATATTGGTTATGAATTCAACATATTACTAGTCGGAATTGAATCTAGGTAAGGAAGATAATAATCATTCCTAATAACCACTTAAACTAAATCCAATTACAGTATATCTATTTTATATCTTAATCTTATAAATATTTAATAAGTTTTCTACTTAATATATCTATCTTATATTTCAATTTTATAAATATTAATATGTGTTACACTTATCATGATTAAGTTTAATAAAAATATAAAAAATGAAAATTGCATAATCTCTAATATTCTAATTAATGAGAAACTTAAATGCATTATTGAGATATATTCTTTGTTATCCAAATGAAATATTTTTTTATTATTTTTTTTCACATCACATTTTTAGAGTTTTAAATTTATTTTTTTCAAAGTGTCTCTCATGGTGAAAGAAATATTAAAGATTTTTATGAATGGAAATAGAAAGTCATTGAGACATAGCATAAAAGTGGTGAAAGAATATAATGTTTGGGTCGTACCTTCAAAGGCTTGTAATTGGGTAGGCTTGGGATTTGGCCTTCATTCAATATGCACCATTTGTGCATTTGTGATGTTTCTGTGTTGATTATTTATTTATTTATTGGACCCTGTAGAGCATTTAAAAAATATAGGTGATCTTTGAGACTTTGAACCAGTATAAATTATATTATATTGTGTGCATCTCCAATGATTCCAAAGAAATTGTTTAATATTTTTTTAAATAATTATTTATTAAAAATATTTTAAAAATATTGGAAGAAGCTCTTTAATATTTTCTTAAAAATTATTTATTAAAAAGATTAAAAAAATATTGATTGTGTAATGTAATTTAAAAAAGTAGATCGATTATTATAATCCCTGCAACTTAAAAGGTAATGACTAATAATAAAAGTGTTTTTTTATATTATTATTTGAATGCTTTTTATTGTTTAATTATATATTTTCAATTTATATGAATTCTTTTACATGTTGAAAATATGAAAATATATAAAGATGAGATTTTGAGTTATCAAGAATTGTTTATTTTAATTTTAATTTTAGAGAATAATTGTTTAAAGTATCAACTTTTAGTAACTCCAAAGGCAAAAGCAATATTGACTATATTTGTTTTCTATAGAAAATATATTTATTCATTATTTATTATAATAATAAAAGAAGAATATCACTTTCCACATGTAAATAAAATATGTTAAATAATATTATAAGTAATAATTCAACAAAATATCTTAAAACATAAGAGGCGAGTTTATGATAAATGAAGTATAGATTCCAAATCCAAAGTACTTAGTAGTATTTTATTCTTGAATTTATTAAGTATGGAGATGAATAAAAAATTATAAGTTTAAAATGTTAATTTATTATTATATTTGGGATTGAAAATGAATTTTGGCTATGTAAATAAACTTTTTAAATTTCAAAACCATTTAATTTTTAATTTTTTTAATTTTTTTTAAAGTAAAATTTGTTATATATATATATATATATTTATATTAAATGTAATTTTTATTTTAAATAAAAAGAGGGTACAATCCAAAAGCGCAAAAACACATACAAAATAGTAACAAAGTTCTTGATCATAGATTTTATCATATCTTCTTTATAGGAACTTATAACTCTTTTCATAGATAGCATCCTTCCAACAATAAAAGTTTAGGAACCAGCCACCAGTAAAACTTTGAACCAAAGCATAATTTTAGATCCTAAGAGGGCCCATCCAAACTAAGAGTATAAGTGGTTACATATCAATAAAGTTCCCTTCCTTTTTGGAGAGCATTTCTCCATCAGAGAATTCCTCCACAACCAAGATATTTTCAGTCAAATATAATGCTTTGTTGGATAGAGAGTCTGTGGAAGTATTAAGTTATTTGAAGATATGCAGAAAATTGATTTGATTAAAGAGAGCATAAATAGTTTTCAGACGTTGAATAAGTTGTAGAAGACCCAAATTGTCAAGTTGTATTGAACCATTCATTCAATCTATACTCAACATGGAGTCACCAAAGACTTGGAGTTCTGTCATATTCCTCTCTACAACACATTTAAGAAGTGCAAACATAACATTGAGTTCACCAATATTATTGGTCCCTAGTCCTATATTGGATTTTCTAGTAACATAATAAGAGTCTTAAAAACGAAGCTTGAACCCCAACCCACATAAATTGTTTGATCCTTGAAAAGCACCATAAAAAAAACCCCAAGCCAATTTTTTGTTGATGTCTATTGTTCTGACCTCCTAACTAGTCTTTTGAGAAGACGAATCCTTATAGTGAGGTAGCAGAGAAAGATCTTGTTGAGAGAATTTAAAATAGGGAAAGACCTTATCTTCAAAAATACATGTGTTTTGGGCCAACCATACTCCTCACGCAACTAGAATTGGGAGAAATCTAAACTCCTTCAACAAGGGGTATGTAAAATATTCATGAAATAAAATTGACAATATGTTCTTATTCCATAAAAGAACCATCCCCATATGACATTCAATCTCCTTCCGAACTTGACATGTGAACATACATTCTAGGAATAGATGAGCATTTGATTCCATTGATTGTTTACACATGTAACAAAGGCTCGGCCCGTATTTACCTATACATTTCAATCTATCCTAGGCCAACACTCGATCCTTAAGAACAAGCAAAAGAAAAAGAGAATTCCTTTCAATATCCCTTTGATCTTCCATAACATCTTATACCACCAAAGTGCATTGTCTTCTCTTGATGATATCATGGCTTGATATCCATATTTTCTTGAGTATTGGCCCCCCAATTTATTAAAGTATCATATCATTTCATCCTCAACTCATGGTAGATGGATATGGGCCCTTTTTATCTCTGAAATGAATTGGGTCCAAACATGATTCCAATTTGAATCCAAAGGCAGAGCCTTTGTGGAAAGCCAACCTTGGTGCAATATGGACAATGAAGTATCATCGCATATTTTATTCAAAATGAAAATGCCCAGATCCCACAAAGAAACTACTAAACCCTCATGTAGAAAAATGATCTCCCTGTATTCAACAATGGTGTCTGTATCGAGCCTCACTTGTGTGTCAATTCTAACTTTCCAAGATAAGAATTGATCAATAATAGAAAAATCAAGTGTCAAAGTCCGCCATTAGTTAGAAGCATTAGTGGTGGAATTTTTTATTTTCCATATTCAATTTAAGAATAGAAGTAGAAGCAATGTACTTATCGACTAGAATGCACCTCCAAACACTATCCTAGGTCAAAACAACCCACATATATTTGGTTTCTAGAGCATGATCGAACACCAAAATATATTTTAATCCTTGGCCTCCCAGGTTCTTAAGATTGGAAATGCTTTTCCATTTTTCCAAATGAGATCATATATATTCAAAGATGCCTTTCCACAAGTAATTAAAAAATATATTTTGTATGCAACAAAGAATCCCTTTCAAGATGAGAGCCAACAAGTGCTAATACATAGAAACTACTTCAATAACTGAATATATAAGAACTAACCTTCCACCTTGAGAAATCCATCGGTTGCACAAAATTTTTAGTATTCACTCCATCAGAGTGAGAATCCAACTCCAATTTGTAATACCACAGTTGTTTGGTTTGATAAAAAATCCAAGGTATTTGAGCCTGTCCCCCCAATACTGGAAAGGGAAAATTGAAAAGTATGAGAAAATGAGACTATTCTCTTCCTCTAATTCGAGGAGATAGATCACGGATTTGTTCACATTAATGAGCATTATTGTTGCATCACAAAATATATTTGGAATGTCCTTCAATATTCTTCATTTAGTTGTTGCACAAAAGAAAAATATTAGCACATCATCCACAAAAATCAAGTGCGTAAGTCTTTCATGTCACCCCAATCTAATCCTTTGAAAGGAATTCACTCTTTTGGCCTTGGAAATTTCAAAAATAAGACCATCGGCTACTAACAGGAAAAGGTAAGGTGACAACAAGTATCCTTGCCTAATACCATGAGCCAATTTAAATAATGGAAATCTCACACCATTAATTAAGACAATGAATGAAACCATTGTAACGTAAGACATAATCCATTTAATCAAAAAAATATCAAACCCTATATGCAGTAGCAAGATATGGAGATAAATCCAAGATACTCTATCATAGAATTTAGAAAGGTCAATTTTAATAACTAAAACAAGGCATTTATGGATTTTAATAGAGTGTAAACCCTCCTGATTCGATCCAATTTCTTCATGAATAAGCCTGCCTTTGAGAAACCCGAATTGTTACAAGGAGATGATATTGGAGAGAATAGATTTGAGCTTGATCATAATGATCTTAGCAATTATTTTATAAAGACAATTACAAAGGGAAATAGGTCAAAAGTCATCAAAGGTATTAGGGAAATCCGATTTAGGAATAATTGTAATGAAGGTAGAGTTTATAATATGCAACATATTACCCAAAATACGAACTTCTTCCACCACTCATAGCAGATTAGACCCAATAATATCAAACAAATCCTCAAAGAATTAAGTTGTCCAACCATTTGAACCTGATATTTTATATTTTATGAAGTTGGAAATGATCACATGAAGCTCCTCCTTAGTAAATTTTCTATACAAATGTTTATTGTCCTCATCTTCAATAAGTCTAGGAAACAAAGAAACTCACTTTAAAATTCCCCTATATTGACTTGCTCAGGTTCCTTGAACAACTCCTTGAAGTGCTTGACCACTAAAGTAGCCATATCAGAGAATCATCTTGCCTTGTTTCCCTGTGAATCCTTTAGTTCCCAAATGGTATTATAATTTTTTCTATGGTTGGAAATTTTTTGAAAAAAAATTGTATTTTGGTCACCTGCCCCGATCCATATGGCCTAACTCTTAAGCCTCCAACACTTTTCCTATTCCAACAATAGGTTTTAACGACAAGCTTCCAAGGATCGACAAGCCTCCAAGTATGAAGGAGACCCCTATCCCCGTTGCATTTGACCATAAATAATTTCAAGCTTGAGCTCAAGGTTTCAAAGTTATATCTCATTCATATTCGTTCATTCTCCAACCTGGGAGGATACCTTTTATTTAAGCCTATGTAGGACGAAGAAAAACTGAGAGCTAGCATAAAAATTTATATCCTCTTGAAAAGGGGTCCGATTTTCCTGGATAAGGGTATGAAAATACTCCACTTCTACCCAAGAAGGATTATTCTTGAAGGGCACACTGGGTTTTCCATCCAAGCATCCCAACTCTAAAAATACTGGGTAATGATCAGAACAACGTACAATTCCTACTCATGAATGGTAAGAACTATTTTTTTGGAGAAATAAATTATGTGCGAGAAAGCAATCAATTTATTTTGATACCCCATCATTACCACTATGAATGTTTCTCTATGTCGATCATAATTTAATAGGTTAAACATCAACTATACATTTGAATTCAAAATTACCAATGAAAAAAATGGCCAACTTGTCCTCATGAGTCGATGGCCCCCATATTCCCTCCCTGCTAATTCTAAAATTTTGATCTCCTCCAATGATTAGATTGTTAGACTTGATACACTTAATTGCAAACAAATTCTCCTAGAATGCCTCCTTTCCTTCACAAGGACCATAAAGATTGAGTATGGAAATTGTTATATCCAAATCCTTACAAATAATATCCGTAAAAAAACCCGTGGAGATAGAGAAACAATTTATAAGGTTGCAATTTTTTATCTCTTTTCATGTTAGGGACAAGGTCAACCTCCTAGGGTCTTCTTGAAAGACTTATCAAGATCCCCTCTACATTTTTATAGAGGTGGTAATCCTCATTCTCACGTAGATATTCAATAGAATTACTCATAACATAGATTCATACATTCATAACATCAACAACTGTGAGTGTACTAGGTGGTAAAATAATTGAACAGATAAATGAATTATAGTAGAAATATAATAATCTCACATGAAATAATAGAAAAACTACATTCATTCCATGACAACCATTAATTCAAGTAATGAGAAAAGAAATGTTTTGAAGCAAGACTCAGAGACAAAAAATAAGACTGATGGCCCAAAAATGAGAGAGATTTAAATGATTTCATTCATTTAGAACCATAAGATGCATAGGAGAAACATACACGAGATCTCATTCTTTATAAAAAGTTTGAAACAACAAATATTATGAACTCCTATAATAGCTCTATATGAGAGTCAAAAAATAATTACTCATCGATGCTTAAGTTCGAATAAAGTTCTTTCCTAACGCAAAACATAATGTTATTTATACTTAAATGATTAAAGGAAATTCATTTGTCCAAATGGATTGGGATGAGGCTCCCATGGACCAAATAAAATAGTAAAAATGACCTAGAAGAGAAGGATAAATGCATTCATGGATCATATTTACAAATGAACAATACACTAATAAAGCTAGATGATCAAAGACTCAGATGAAAAGAGGGGAAATGCTTCAAAAAGAGATGCACTCACAAAATAACAGAGGAATGGTGGATGGATCTCTCTCTCTCTCTCTCTCTCTCTCTCTCTCTCTCGTGATGTTTCTTTAGCATCATGGGCTTTGAAGCTTCCTAGAATAATCACTTCTTGGTAGTTATTTTGGGTTAACTATTTGTGCCAAGAGTTTCTTGATCCATTCTTCAATATATTCCTTCATTGGTAGGATTGTGATGTTCTGCTTAACCCTGAGTGAGAACATCTCTTCTTCAATTTCTTTAAATTCAGAATATAGATGTTCGACTAATTCCAATTGGTCTTCAATATTATTTACAAAGATAACAAGCCACCGCTTAATTTCATCCTCTGAAAAAATAGTGAGGTTGTTGAACTCAATTTCCCATGAAGCTTTAATCATGCTCAACTCTGTGTCTAGTTGTTCTTTAGTTATAACCATAGAGACTCTTATAAGTTGTGGGCCTTCAAGGTATTTAACAATTTCAAGTGCTTTAAGGAATGCACCACTTCTTTTTTCATTAATCTTTGTATAGGTGGCATTTGAATCTCATAACATTGGTATCCTTTCCAACCAACCTACTCTTAATTGTTTTATCCTATGGTTTGAAGGAAATTGTTGTTGATTTCTATGGTAATCACTTAAACTAGACACCCATGCAATAAAGGTACTCAAATAATTTTTATAAAAATATTCATCGTGTTACAAGTCCCTTTTCAAATATTATGTGAAGCTGGCAATCCTTTGTGACAAATTTATTAAACTTGAACTAACTTCTCATGCTTCTGAAATAATATTAAGTCGCTTACTAATATTTTCTGTGACATACAATCTTACTTATCTCAACAATATGGCATCCTTACTTACCCGTATTGATGTTCTTGGTGTACTCTGTTGCATTTGATTTGGAGAAATAATAGCCAAAGATTCTGCAAACAATGGTTTGGGACTCAATGCATCCTTGAGGTTACTTATTCTTCTTTTTAATTTGAGATTTTCTAACTCTTTCTCTAAGATAGAATGAGAAAGATCGTCTCCAATAGTGATATGCAATTTAAGGAGTCCCGAGGGTTCGACTCCTAAAACATCCACCTCAAAATTCCATTTCTAAGTTATTTTCTTATTCTTCAGGTGGACTTTTTCTATATGTAATTTTTTCTCCTCTATATTACACTAGGCATTGTGCAGTGTTAAAGACTGCTCTTAAAAAATAGTTGGTTCCTCTTGGGCCAAACCCTCTACAATTCACTAACTTTCAATAATTAATAGTGATACCAAGTTGGGTATAGTGGCAGTATCTATTTCCATATCGGTTGGATTCCTCGAGGTTCCTGAATTCTGTGAATCCTTCTTGCTTGGGATTCTCTTCCTTTTCTGTTGTGATATTGCATGTGTTATTTCGATATTAGAATGATGGGGGTAATCCTCATCAACTCCTCTAGCTTCATTGTTCTCCTCTCTGCTTATATTTGATTATTATTTCTTTTGTGCAGGGGGTAAGAAGAATATTGCACATTGGTAGCACCTTTCCCTCTTTCCCTTGTTTTATTTTGTTTTCGTTGAGTGTTTGAACTAAATTTGGTGACCAAATAATAATTACATACATGTTTATCCTTATTCTTTGGGTTATTTGGGTTGTTGTCATCAATTCCTTTAGTAATCCTCGTGAAAATATTATTATATCTCATGGACAACAAATGTTAAAAAAAAATCCCTTCAAGGTTGAAACCTTTTAGCGGTTCTGCTTCCTTCAGATTAAATTTGTTAATCATTTCAGAAAAATCTATTAAATGGGAGGAACTTCTCATTATCGTATTGGAAACATTAATAGGTAATGAAGTAAATTGCCTCTTTCTCATTTTATCAAAAAGGATAGACCATGCCTTATATTGTCAACAAACCTCTGCAAAAAATACTTATCACAAACAAATATAGGAAGAAGAAAAGAGATTCCCTCATAACTATACAACTTGGTGTTAGTATGGTCTTCGTCATGTACACAAACTCCTTTTCTTTGAACAAATCCTCTGTTGAACACACTGCCCACACTAAGAGGCCGGGGGGGGGGTGAATTAGTGTGTGGACTTTTCTAACTTTTCCTCTTCTTACAAGTTAGCAGTTAAAACATATTTGAATAGATTAAGAACAATCAAATCATAATCACAATGGATACAAAAGATACCAGATGTTTGTATATAATTTATATGAATATATGTGAATATAATAATAAGGATTTTCCCAGCACCAACTGAAGTAAGGAGCACCAACTCCTCAGAGAGCACCAACTCTCAAGCAAGACCCAACTTGTTGATAGAACACAGTCTGTCCAACTAGAGTTCATACAGTAATTCAACTCTAGTTGCGGTGGTCCATTATTGAGTCAATTTTGTTTCATGATCAGAGGTATACAATCAACACTCATCACTGCACCTCATATTCTCTCTGAAATTCATGCCTTCTTCACTTTGTCTTTCCTCTGATATTCACATCTTCTTCACTTTGTCTTTCCTCTGATATTCGCATGGACCTCAGGTCTGTATCTCGGAGCTTAACCTCCTCACATCTTTATAACCAAACTAAATTTTTTTTGTCGATCATGATCCTAGATCAATGGCTCGATCTGTCTGCGATGCAACTCTTCTATCTTATCTTTTCCTTCCACTTAGAATGATCCAACGGCTGACGAAAATTCACATTTTGGGAATTTCAAATATCAAACCTTCTGGAGCATAACCTCTTCACATATTTAGATCCGAAATGAATGATTTTCATTGATCAAGATCTTAGATCGATGGCTTGATCTGTCTGCGATGCATCTCTTCTAGATTATCCTATCCTTCCACTCGAAAATGATTCGATGACTGACGGGAATTTGGGTATGATCCGACGGTTGACGGGTATTTGGATAATCAAAATATCAAACCTTTAGCCCCACTTATCCTATCCTTCCACTTTGAAATGATCCGATAGCTGATGGGAATTTGGGTTTGATCCAATGGTCGATGGGTATTCAGATAATCAAAATATCAATCGTTTTTCCCCGCTTATCTTGTCCTTTCACTCAAAAGTGATCCAACGGTTCTGAAGATTCTTGAAGCAAATCCACGATCAAGGATGATTGTGGAACCAAAACTTGTAAGTGATTTAACTGGTCACCCAAACTCCACAATTGGAAGTTGTGCGTTGTTGGTGAGTCAACTACAATAGTCAATCTTCGAAGCTATAAGATCAGATGGTCCTAACTAATTATGGGATTGGAACTAGGGCAATATTTAATTCTCCTTTCGATCTTTGCAATTCATCCCTACCGTTGATCTAGAAATTGCGCATTCGACGATCATGACTTAATATGACTTAAAATGATCTCTTGTTGGATCAACCATAGTCGTTGATATTCAAGTCTATGAGATCTGACGATCTATTCCATTTGCGGGATTGGAACTAGCGAGCCATTTAATTCTCCTTCCAATCTCCGTAATTTATCCCTGTCGTTGATCTGGCTTGCAGTTCTGACGGTCATGATCCTCCAATGATCCTCAATCCCACAGTCACTCATATGACTGACGCCCATTATATGGGATAATCAACACCATTAATTTCTTGATCGGATG
Source organism: Picea sitchensis (assembly GCA_010110895.2). Classification (NCBI taxonomy): domain Eukaryota; kingdom Viridiplantae; phylum Streptophyta; class Pinopsida; order Pinales; family Pinaceae; genus Picea; species Picea sitchensis. Next base: position 60,463 of record SNQJ01S0047387.1, on the reverse strand, counting down.
GTTGTTGAGGCTTCTCACCTTTCCTGTGCATTGGTCAACTTCTCAATATTTTCATTGATCCCGATGACACTTCTGCAATGTGCTCTTCCTTCTGAGCTTTGGTCTTCATTCGCTTGTGTACTATGTTTTCCCTTCTGAGCTTTGATATTCATATTGTTCGCTCCTCCTGTTTTCTCCTCCTCCCGAGCTTACGCTTTCGATCTCTCTATGTTACTGACTAGAATCTGAACTTGGGTAAATCTTCCTACAATCATGTTCTTCCTACCATAACTGAATGACTCCCCCTGTCAATATGCTCTCTCTCTGCTTCTGACTACTCTCCCCCTTTGTTTCTGAAAAGGTATCTCTTCCTGACAAGGTGTCTTCCCTTTTTAATTTACTAACTTCTTATCTCAGTTGATTGGGATTTTTGTGTTTCAAATGAGTAGTCTTCTTGATACCAATTTTTGTAGTGATCAAGTCTTTTCAAAAACTTAGTCTAATTACTTTCTTATTTACTAACCAAAACTTCTCCTAAGTTTTTACTGACTTTTCTTCCCCTTTGTTTCTAAAAGGGTATCTTTTTCTAACAGGGTCTCTCCTCTTGTTATCTCTACAGGATGTCATGTACATCATTTTTTACATCACAATGTTGTTTTTGCGGATGTCATTGTCTTACTGAAACACTACACAATTGTAGCTCATCTTATTCAAACAACTCTTGGATCTTCCTGTTGATTCTCATCGATCTCTAACCAGATGTATCCGTCTTTATCCAAGATGCTTCTTTACTGTACATTGCTCTAAAGTTGTCTGAGAAAGTTTATACAATGCTTGTCACATGACTGCAATTCTTTTTGCAGCAGTTAACTTCACTCATGTTCACTTGTTCAGTCTTTTCTATCCACATCTGTGAGTGTCCTGGTTTCTTGAACTTTGTTACATGATCTTCTATTATTGCAACTTCATTTTTATTCCATGTTCCATTTACTCCTTTTGTCGTACTGTATGAAGCATTTCTCATTGACTATTTTCTTGAGTTCCAACAGTTATAGGCTTTGTGGCCATATCCACCACAACTATAACATCTCATAGTGTAACAATGTGCAACATAATGTCCAACATGATTGCAGTTCCAACATCTTATACTATTGTTGAACCTACCAAATTGTTTTCTTCCATGATGCCTACAATCCAAGGCTTTATGACCATATTCATTACAAGAAAAACAATAACCGTTAAAAACACTCTCATACACATCCATGAAGGTGTATCTCTTCTAAAATTGCTTTGAGGTGTATGAGTAGCTTTTGGATGTCTTCCTTGATCTAATCTTATAAATTTTGTAGTGTTTCTTTTACTCCTTGAACATGAAGAACTTGAGTCATACCTGCTTTCAATTTTTACAAGTGAAGGAGCTGTGTCAGACCTGTCTTCATCCTTTACCAATGAAGGACCTGTGTCAGACCCATTTTCACCTTTTACAAATGAAGAACCTACATCAGGTTTCTTAGGAGTAATGATTTCTTCCTTATTGTATCCAAGACCGGATTTGTCATTTGGTGATCTCTGACTATCCAAGATCTCATCCAGGGTCATGGAGTTGTTCAAGAACTTGATTTGGGTGTTTGAATTCTCAACCTTCTTTCTAAGATTCATAAATTCTGCTTCAAGCTCATGACATGATTCTTCCCTTTTATCCAACTGGCTCCTCACTACCACCTCTCTCCTTTTGGCTTCTTCAAGTTGGATTTTAAGATTGACATAGCTTTCCCTTAGTTCTTTTATATCTGCAAGGATTTTTCTTGGTTCATCATCTTCCTTATTTTCTTCTTTTGCTGGACTGATTTCATTTTTCAGTCTCTCAATCTCCTCTTCCTTTTCTTGGCTGATTTCATTTTTCAGTCTCTCGATCTCCTCTTCCTTTTCTTTTGTTAGATCAAAAACTTTTTTTTTCAATCTTTTGATCTCTTCTTCTTTGTTTTCTAACTGAATCTTTTTCTCAGATATGATTTCTTCATTGTCTTTGAGATTTTCTTTTATTTCCAGGATATGCCTTTGATTGCTAAGCTCATCATCTTCCTTCTTCTTTTATTTTACTTGACTAATTTCTCTCTTTAGCTTCTCGATCTCCTCTTCTTTTTCTTCTAGCTGATTATCCTGCTCATATATTATCTTTTCATTGTCCTTGAGCATTTCCTTTATTTCCAAGATATGATTTTGACTCTTTTCAAGAAATTCTTTAGTGTAGTCAAGAAGATACCTATAGTCTGAATCATTATGGTCATAGCAATATTCATAGAGACTCCACTCAACCTTTTGTTTGGCTTTTGATAGTTCTTCTTCTACTTCTTCCATGAGATAAATGCTAACATAACATTCTTTTATTGTATCTGAGTCTTCTTATTTATTTGCAGGGGAGGATTCAATATCAACATTATTGCAATCGAAATATAGTGGAGATTCTTTACCTTTATTGATGGATGAGTCTTCCTCTTCATCCTTGATAGAAATGTCTTATGTGTATTGTATTTTGATTTGATACATATCTTCTAGATCCAACCATAAGTCCTTGGCGGATGTGCATAGTCCTATGCTTTCCTTGACTGTGTCTGATAATCCATTGAAAAGAATCTTCAACGCCACTTCATTGTTCTTCCTTTCTTTTCTTTGGACTCTAATCTTAGATAGATTCTTTGAGGTAGTTAAGTACCAGGGCTTGCTTACCACTGAATTCCAAACTTCATATCCTTTTGATTTCAAATACTGTTTCATATTTTCTCTCCATGAGGAATAATTTGTTCCATAAAATAAGGGAGCTTCAATTGCGGAGAGAGCCATCTGTCCACCCATTTCTTCAGGATCTACCTTCCAGTGGTTAAATTGTGTTGAAGGAACCCTCTCTGATACCAATTGTTTAACACACCACCCACATTAAGAGGGGGGGGGGTGAATTAGTGTGTGGACTTTTCTAAAGTTTATTCTTCTTACAAGTTAGCAGTTAAAACATATTTGAACAGATTAAGAACAATCAAATCATGATCACAATGGACACATAAGATACCATATGTTTGTATATAATTTATATGAATATATGTGAATATAATAATAAGGATTTTTCTAGCACCAACTATTTTGTTTTAGCACCAACTAAGGTAAGGAGCACTAACTCCTCGGAGAGACCCAGCTTTCCATAAGACCCAACTTGTTGATAGAACACAGTCTATCCAACTAGAGTTCATATAGTAATTCAACTCTAGTTGCGGTGATCCATTATTGAGTTAATTTTGTTTCATGATCAGAGGTATAAAATCAACACTCATCACTGCACTTCATCTTCTCTTTGAAATTCGTGCCTTATTCGCTTCATCTTTCCTTTGATATTTGCACCTTCTTCACTTCATATTTCCTCGTATATTCGCACGGACCTCAGGTCTGTATCCCCTTCATTTTTTTCTGCAGGCCACTCTTTCTCAGCGAGCCTCTCTTTTCCACAAGCCCACCTTATTCTGCAAGCACACCATCTAGTGAACCAATCATGGTTGTATTTATAGTTTCTTATGCTCAAAACTTGTTTAAGTTATTGAGCCTACTTGTGCAACAAGTTATAGCTAACTTGCTTATTTACAACAAATTTTGGGACCACCAGAGATCATCATTTTGGGTCTTCAACGTTAAACCTGGCATCCCCTTTTCTTTCATAAATTGATCACAAGTATGGATCAATTTCCTTCGTCTCTGTAACAATAGAAATAGGTGCTTACTTCAAACCATGTTCATATGATCATAGGCGTAGAACCACAAGATTATCAACTTAAGCAACGCATTCCATTCTGCCTTTAAATCTCTTTACCATATGACTAGTGGAATTAATCAGACGTTAGGCGAGATGAGCATTTGATCGCTTATCAATTCAATGTCCATGATTCAATATCCCAATGAGATGGACGATTGTTGAGACTTCGAGGCTTTTCCCTTCAGGACTTCAAGACTTCTAACATGTCAAATCTCCCGGAGCGGATTTCTCCGAATAAATCAGATGGTTCATGTTTACTTCATGGAACCAGATCCATGGTCAGATTCGATACTTGGACCTCTACTTCATTGTTTAATTCAACGGCCAGGACTTAATCAAGCAATGATATGGATGGCCACCATTTACTCCGCGACTTCATCTATTATACTTACACTATCCTTCCATTGTGTTTTGATCAATGGTTAAGAGTACACCCGACATCAGATCGACGATTGAGATCTCCTTCGGGTCTCCAGACTTTGGAGATTTCAAATCTCAACCCCTTATTCCCTCCGTATGTCAATCTTTCGGAGTTGTCAATCCATTGACGTGTTTCCCTTTCGGATCAACGGTCGAGATCTCCTTTGGGTCTCCGGACTTCAGATATTTCAAATCTCAAGTCCTTCTTTCCTCCGTACGTCAATATTTCAGAGCTTTCAATTCACTGATGCGTGTCCCTTTTGGATCAATGATCGAGATCTCCTTCAGGTCTCCAGACTTCAGAGATTTCAAATCTCAACCCGTTCTTTCCTCCGGAGTGATCACCTGCTGAGTAAGTCATAGAACGGTGGAGACGGCTTGTTGTCAGTTAACGCTTTCACTTACACTATCCTTCCACTGTAGTAGATCGACGGATGAGAATGCTCCCGAAGTGATATTTAGATTGAAAATTTTCTGTTCACTTTGGGACTTAGACATTCGAGACTTCGTGACTTTGGGCAAGCGCTGGTGGTAGAAATCCCAAAGTAAAAATCTCGAAGTGATGTAGCTTGCTTATGTGACTTGTTGACATGGCACAAACCAATTTCCTCTTGACACTTGTCATCATATAATTATTCCATGTGTACTTGTTGATGTGGTCTTCCACATGTCCTTGTTGATGTGGTCTACCACACGTCCTTGCTGATGTGGTCTGCCATACATCCTTGCTGACGTGGTCTCCTGACGTGATCTGCCATATGTCTTTGCTGAGATGGTCTCTTGACATAGATCTTCTGACGTGGTATGCCATGTGTCCTTGATGATGTGGTCTGCTGACGTAGATCTCCCTGATCTAATGTTCATCATATGTTCTCTAGATCCAATGGTCCTTATTAATTTCAGATTTCTGGGCTTCGGGTTTTTCAATTCTCAAACTGAAAAATCTGAAGTGAGATTGTACCAGAGCTTAACCTCCTCACATCTTTATACCCAAACTAAATGTTGTTCAACGATCATGATCCTAGATCAATGGATCGATCTGTATACGATGTAGCTCTTCTAGCTTATCCTGTCCTTCCACTTAGAATGATCCAATGACTGACGAAAATTCGCATTTTGGGAATTTCAAATCTCAAACCTTCTGGAGCATAACCTCTTCACATATTTAGACCCAAAACAAATGATGTTCATTGATCAGGATCTTAGATCGACGACTTGATCTATCTGCGATGCAAATCTTCTAGCTTATCCTGTCCTTCCACTAAAAAATGATCCAATGACTGACGGGAATTCGGGTATGATCCGACGGTTGACATGTATTCGGATAATCAAAATATCAACCCTTTAGCCCTACTTATCCTATCCTTCCACTTTGAAATGATCTGACAACTGACAGGAATTTGGGTTTGATCCGACAGTTGACAGGTATTCAGATAATCAAAATCTTAATTGTTTTGCCCCGCTTATCCTGTCCTTTCACTCAAAAGTGATCCAACGGTTGTGAAGATTCTTGAAGCAGATCCACGATCAAGGATGATTGCGAAACCAAAACTTGTGAGTGATTTAACTCATCACCCAAACTCCACAATTGGAAGTTGTGCATTGTTGGTGATTCAACTACAATCGTCGATCTTCGAAGCTATAAGATCAGACGGTCCTGACTAATTGCAGGATTGGAACTAGCATGATATTTAATTCTCCTTTCAATCTCCGCAATTCATCCCTGCCATTGATCTGATGATTGTGCATCTGACAGTCATGAATTAATATGACTTAAACTGATCACTTGTTGGATCAACCACAGTCGTTGATATCCGAGTCTATGAGATCTAATGATCTAGGCCAATTGAGGGATTGGAACTAGGGATTCATTTAATTCTCCTTCCAATATCCACAATTTATCCCTGTCATTGATCTGGCTTGCAGATATGATGGTCACGATCCTCCAATGATCCTCAAGCCCATGGTCACTCATATTACCGACGTATATTATATGAGACAATCAACACTGTTAGTTTCTTGATCGGATGGTTGTTTAGGCTTCTCACATTTCCTGTGCATTGGTTGACTTCTCAATATTTTCATTGATCCCGATGACACTTCTGCAATGCACTCTTCCTTCTGAGCTTTGGTCTTCATTCGCTTGTGTACTACCTTTTCCCTTCTGAGATTTGATATTCATACTGTTCGCTCCTCCTCCTGAGCTTACAATTTCGATATTTGTATGTTACTGACCAGAATTTGAAATTGGGTAACTCTTCCTACAATCATGTTCTTCCTGCCATAACTGAATGACTCCCCCTGTTAATATGCTCTCTCTCTCTGCTTCTAACTACTCTCCCCCTTTGTTTCTAAAAAGGTAGCTCTTCCTGACAAGGTTTCTTACCTTGTTAATTTACTAACTTCTTATCTCAATTGATTGGGATTTTTGTGTTTCAAATGAGTAGTCTTCTTGATACCAATTTTTGTAGTGATCAAGTCTTTTCAAAAACTTAGTCTAATTACTTTCTTATTTACTAACCAAAACTTCTCCTGAGTTTTTACTGACTTTTCTCCCCCTTTGCTTCTAAAAGGGTAGCTTTTTCTTACAGGATCTCTCCTCTTGTTATGTCTACAGGATGTCATGCACATCATTTTGTACATTAGAATGTTGTTTTTGCGGATGTCGTTATCTTACTGGAACACTACGCAATTGTAGATAATCTTATTCAAACAACTCTTAGATCTTCCCATTGATTCTCATCGATCTCTAACCAGATGTATCTGTCTTTATCCAGGATGATTCTTTACTTTACATTGCTCTAAATTTGTCTGAGAAAGTTTATACAATGCTTGTCACATGACTACAATTCTTTTTGCAGCAGTTAACTTCACTCATGTTCACTTGTTCAGTCTTTGCTATCCACTTCTGTGAGTGTCCTGGTTTCTTGAACTTTGTTCTCTAATCTTCTATTACTGCAACTTCATTTTTCTTCCATGTTCCATTTACTCCTTTTGTCATACTGTATGAAGCATTTCTCATTGACTTTTTTCTTGAGTTCCAATAGTTATAGGCTTTGTGGCCATATCCACCACAACTATAACATCTCATACTGTAACAATGTGCAACAATATGTCCAACATGATTGCAATTCCAACATATTATATTGTTGTTGAGCCTACCAAATTGTTTTCTTCCATGATTCCTACAATCCAAGGCTTTATGACCATATTCATTACAAGAAAAATAATAACCGTTAAAAACACTCTCATACACATCCATGAAGGTGTCTCTCTTATAAACTTGCTTTGAGGTGTATGAGTAGCTTCTGGATGTCTTCCTTGATCTGATATTCTAAATTTATTAGTGTTGCTTTTACTCCTTGAACATGAAGAACCCGAGTCATACCTGCTTTCACTTTTTACAAATGAAGGAGTTGTGTCAGACTTGTCTTCATCCTTTAAAAATGAAGGACCTGTGTCAGACCCAATTTCACCTTTTACAAATGAAGGACCTACATAATCTTTCTTAGGAGTACTGATTTCTTCCTTGTTGTATCCAAGACCAGATTTTCCATATGGTGATCTCTGACTATCCAAGATCTCATTCAGGGTCATGGAGATGTTCAAGAACTTGATTTGGGTGTTTGACTTCACAAACTTTTTTCTAAGATTCACAACTTCTGCTTCTAGCTCATCACAGGATTCTTCCCTTTTGTCCAATTGGTTCCTCACTACCTCCTCTCTCCTTTTGGCTTCTTCAAGTTGGATTTTAAGATTGACATAGATTTCCCTTCNAACTTCTGCTTCTAGCTCATCACAGGATTCTTCCCTTTTGTCCAATTGGTTCCTCACTACCTCCTCTCTCCTTTTGGCTTCTTCAAGTTGGATTTTAAGATTGACATAGATTTCCCTTAGTTCTTTTAGATCTGCAAGGCTTTTGATTGGTTCATCATCTTCCTTATTTTCTTCTTTTGCTCGACTGATTTCATTTTTCAGTCTCTCGATCTCCTCTTCCTTTGCTTGATGGATTTCATTTTTCAGTCTCTCGATCTCCTCTTCCTTTTCTTTTGTTAGATCAAAAACTTTTGCTTTCAATATTTTGATCTCTTCTTCTTTGTTTTCTAACTGAATATTTTTCTCAGATATGATTTCTTCATTGTCTTTTAGCTTTTCTTTTATTTCCAGGATATGCCTTTGATTGCTAATCTCATCATCTTCCTTATTCTTTTATTTTACTTGACTAATTTATTTCTTCAGCTTCTCAATATCCTCTTCTTTTTCTTCTAACTGATTATCCTGCTCATATATTATATTTTCATTGTCCTTGAGCATTTCCTTTATTTCCAAGATATGATTTTGACTCTTTTCAAGAAATTTTTTAGTGTAGTCAAGAAGATAGCTATAGTCTAAATCATTATGTTCATAGCAGTATTCACATAGACTCCAATCAACCTTTTGTTTGGCCTTTGATAGTTCTTCTTCTACTTCTTCCATGAGATAAATGCTAACAAAAAATTATTTTATTGTATCTGAGTCTTCTTCTTTATTTGCAAGGGAGGATTCAATATCAACATTATTGCAATCGAAATATTGTGGAGAGTCTTTACCTTTATTCATGGATGAGTCTTCCTCTTCATCCTTGATAGGAATGTCTTATGTGTGTTGTCTTTTGATTTGATACATCTCTTCTAGATTCAGCCATAAGTGCTTGGCGGATGTGCATAGTCCTATGCTTTCCTTGACTGTCTCTGATAATCCATTGAAAATAATCTTCAATGCCACTTCATTGTTTTACCTTGCTTTTCATTGGACTGTAATATTGGATAGATTCTTTGAGGTAGTTAGGTACCAGGGCTTGCTTACCATTGAATTCCAAACTTCATATCCTTTTGACTTCAAATATTGTTTCATATTTTCTCTACATGAGGAATAATTTGTTCCATCAAATAAGGGAACTTCAATTGTGGAGAGAGCCATTTGTCCACCCATTTCTTTAGGATCTACCTTCCAGTGGTTAAACTGTGCTGAAGGAACCCTCTCTGATACCAATTGTTGAACACACCACCCACACTAAGATGGTGGGGTGAGTTAGTGTGTGTACTTTTCTAAAGTTTCTTCTTCTTACAAGTTAGCAGTTAAAACATATTTGAACAGATTAAGAACAATCAAATCATAATCACAATGGACACAAAAGATACTAGATGTTTGTATATAATTTATATGAATATATGTGAATATAATAATAAGGATTTTCCTAGCACCAACTATTTTGTTTCAGCACCAACTGAAGTAAGGAGCACCAACTCCTTGGAGAGAACCAACTCTCAAGCAAGACCCAACTTTTTGATAGAACGCAGTCTATCCAACTATAGTTCAAACAGTAATTCAACTCTAGTTGCGGTGAACCATTATTGAGTCAATTATGTTTCATGATCATAGGTATACAATCAAGACTCATCACTGCACTTCATATTCTCTTTGAAATTTGCGCCTTATTCACTTTGTCTTTCCTTTGATATTCTCTCCTTCTTCACTTCATCTTTCCTCAGATATTCGCACAGACCTCAGGTCTGTATCCCTTTCATATTTCTCTGCAGGTTGCTCTTTCTCAGCGAGCCTCTCTTTTCCACAAGCCCACCTTATTTCACAAGCACACCATCTAGTGAACCAATCATGGTTGTATTTATAGTTGCTTATGCTATTTTTTTTTTTAAGTTATTGAGCCGACTTGTGCAACAAGTTATAACTAATTTTTTTTATTTACAACGACTTTTGGGACCACCAGAGATCATCATTTCGGGTATTTAATGTTAAACCTGGCATCCCTTTTTCTTTCATAAATCGATCACAGGTATGGATCGATTTCCTTCATCTCAGTAACAATAGAAATAAGTGCTTCCTTCAAACCATGTTAATATGATCATAGGCATAGAACCACATGCTTATCAATTTAAGCAACGCATTCCATTCTGCTTTTTAAATCTCTTTACCATATGACCAGTGGCGTTAATCAGATGTTAGGCGAGATGAGCGCTTGAGTTCTTATCAATTCAAAGGTCACAATTCAATCTCCCGATGAGATGAACTATTTTTGGAACTTCGGGACTTTTCCCTTCGGGACTTCGAGACTTCTAGCATGTCAAATCTCCCAAAGTATATTTTTCCGAATAGATAGGACAGTTCATGTTTACTTCGCGGAACCATATCAATGGTCAGATTCGATCCTTGGGCCTGTACTTCATTTCTTAATGCAATGGACAGTACTTAATCAAGCAATGATATGGATGGCCACCATTTACTCCGTGACTTCGTCTATTATACTTATGCTATCCTTCCACTGTGTTTTGATCAACAGTTGAGAGTACACCCAACATCAGATCGATGGTCGAGATCTCCTTCAGGTCTCCAAACTTTGAAGATTTCAAATATCAACCCCTTCTTCCCTCCATATGTCAATATTCTAGAGTTGTCAATCCACTGACGCGTGTAACTTTCGGATCAACGGTCGAGATAGCCTTCGAGTCTCTGGACTTCAGAGATCTCAAATCTAAACTCCTTCTTTCCTCTATACGTCAATCTTCCGGAGCTATCAATCCATTGGCGCGTGTCCCTTTCGGATCAACGGTCGAGATCTCCTTTGGGTCTTCGGACTTTGGATATTTCAAATCTCAATCCCTTCTTTCCTCTGGAGTGATCACCTACTCAATAAGTCATAGAACAGTGGAGACTGCTTGCTGTCGGTTAACGCTTCCACTTACACTATCCTTCTACTGTAGTAGATCGATAGATGAGAATGCTCCCAAAGTCATCTTTATATCGGACATTTCGTGTCCACTTTGGGACTTCGACAATCGAGACTTAGGGGCTTTGGGCAAGTGCTGGTGGTATAACTCCTGAAGTAAAACTCCCAGAGTGACGTAACTTGCTTACGTCACTTGTTGACATGGCACGAGCCAATTTCCTCTTGACACTTGTCATCATTTGATTATGCCATGTGTACTTGCTGACATGGTCTGCCACATGTCCTTATTGACGTGGTCTACCACATGTCCTTGCTGACATGGTCTGTTAATGTGATCTGCCATATGTATTTGTTGATATGGTTTGCTGACGTAGATCTTATGACGTGGTCTGCCACGTGTCCTTGTTGATTTGGTATGCCACATGTCCATGCTGACATGTTCTATTGACGTAGATCTCTCTGATAAAATGGTCATCGTATGTCCTCCATATCTGATGGTCCTTATTCATTTCGGATTTATGGGCTTCGGGTTTTTCAAATCTCAAACTAAAAAATCTGAAGTGAGATTTTTCTAGAGCTTAGCCTCCTCGCATCTTTATACCCGAACTAAATGTTGTTCGTCGATCATGATCCTACATCAATGGATCGATCTGTTTATGATGAAGCTCTTCTATATTATCCTGTCCTTCCACTTATAATGATCCAACGACTGAGGAAAATTCACATTTCGAGAATTTCAAATCTCAAACCTTCCAGAGCGTAACCTCCTCACATATTTAGACCTGAAATGAATATTGTTCGTTGATAAGGATATTAGATCAATGGCTCGATCTGTCTGCGATGCAATCTTCTATCTTATCCTGTCCTTCCACTAGAAAATGATCCGACGACTGATGGGAATTCGGGTTTGATCCGACGGTCAACGGGTATTCGGATAATCAAAATATCAACCCTTTAGCCCCACTTATCCTATCCTTCCACTTTGAAATGATCCAATGGCTGACATGAATTTGGGTTTGATCTAACGGTCGACGGGTATTCGGATAATCAAAATATCAATCATTTTGCCCATGCTTATCTTGTCCTTTCACTCAAAAGTGATCCAATGGTTGTGAATATTCTTAAAGCAGATCCACGATCAAGGATGATTGCAGAACCACAAATTTCAAGTGATTTAAATCGTCACCCAAATTCCTCAATTGGAAGTTGTGCGTTTTTGGTGAGTCAACCACAATCATCGATATTCGAAGCTATAAGATTGGATGGTCCTGACTAATTGTGGGATTGGAACTAGCGTGATATTTTATTCTCCTTTCAATCTCCGCAATTCATCCCTACCATTGTTCTGGCGACTGAGCATCCAATGGTCACGACTTAATCTGACTTAAACTGATTTCTTTTTGGATCAACCACATTCGTCGATATCCGAGTCTATGAGATCTGACGATCTAGGCCAATTGCGGGATTGAAACTATCGAGTCATTTGATTCTCCTTCTAATCTCCACAATTTATCCATGCCATTAATCTTGCTTGCAGATCCAATGGTCATGATCCTCCAACGATCCTCAAGCCCATGGTCACTGATATGACCGACGTCTATTATATGAGACGATCAACACTATTAATTTCTTGATCGGACAGTTGCTGAGGCTTCTCACCTTTTCTGTGCATTGGTCGACTTCTCAATATTTTCATCGATCCCAATGACACTTCTGCAATGTGCTCTTCCTTCTCAACTTTGGTCTTCATTCGCTTATGTACTACGTTTTCACTTCTGAGATTTTATCTTCATACTGTTCGCTCCTCCTCCTGAGCTTACGCTTTTTATATCTACATACTTTTTGACATCTTCTACTAACTGATATACTGTTGACATCAATGACAATCTCATCTGTGGTAATTCATCATTAACAATATATCATCACATCGACTATTGACATCAATGACAATATTTCCAACATCCTCTACCATTCGAGTTATCCTTATTGGTTGTGTTCTAGTCAACTTGTATCTAAAATCCTTAAGAAATTTATCCTGAATAAGGAAGAAGTGGAATGGTGTCTTATGCTTCCAAAGAATAGAGTACCAGAATTGGATTGGTTCATTCTCAACATCCAAATTACCCCTTAAGGGAAATCCCTCAAAAACATTGCAATAAGCAATGGCCAATACCGATATGCAGTCACAAAAACCTCTGAGTCTTCAAATAATTGTCCATATGGTAGGAAATCTTATTCGGTATTACCTTGGCCCAGTCGAGCATAGCTTCTTTTCAGAAGGAAAAATGCAATGCATATAAATCTGACCTGGGAATGTGAGAAGGATATTCTCATCACATCAAATGCATGAATAGCCATGAAAAATATCAATATGGCTCTACCAATAGAGATATATCAATGACTAAAAGGTAAGATGGAATTTATGCAGATGAATCCATGAAATCCTTTAAAAAATTCACTCCACCACCCTTGGAATCCGTAAAAGAGTTAGTGTCTAGAATCTTGAGACTTTTGTTGTAAGCAGGCAATCAAAGAATCCTTTTAAAAATTTTGGGAGTTAATGGAACATGGTTCTTCCCTTCAACTACTACTTGAATTGTTCTACTTTTTGAATCAAACCTATGATCACACCATGAAACCACCTCCCTGGAGTCAAATACTTTAGGTATGCAACCAACATTCACTAAGTCAACTATCCAAATTTTCTTATTTTTCTTTCGCTCAGGAGTTAGAATCTGAAACCACTAATATGGATCTGATCAATGGAAGTTGTTATCTTGGTGTTATTGGATAAATCCATAAGTGCAGACACAAACCGATCTCCCTAGATCCACTTGGATCTAGAACAAAACAGGACAGAATAATACTCTTTCCCTAGATTTAGACTATTGAATGAACTAGGAGGCAAGAATCATGAACGTACCTTATGATCGCTTCCTTGGGTCTTTGTTGTTCCAGCTTCGCTCCAATGCTATTGTGTCGTTCAGATCACAACAATACAAACCAATCGAAGTGAAGACAACTCAATATATTCAACAGTTAATCTATGCATATGATCAAGGAGTTATGCAATAAAGTGACATTAGCTTTATGGGAAAGGGACATATTAATGTATTAAATTGATAGAAAGAAAGAATTACAACCTAATCCTTGATGTTGCAAACCTCCTTTCGATGGCTCCTAGCTCTGACACACACACTTGCTCAAGCATGAAGAAGATCAACCACTTTTGATAACCTTGCTGGTGTCTCTAGCTGCTGTAGCATCAGTCCTTCATACAATCTTCCATTAATTCTCCAATAAATCTCTTTCTAGTTTGCTTCTAACCTTTTCCATGAGAATCCCATCAATTTATAAGAGAGAATGGATTAGTTACTTGGATAGGAATGATCCCAAAATATCAGGAAAGCCAGTACTTAGATAACCATTCGAATGCCATCTCATCCTTCTAGAAGATTCCCTTCTAGAAGGTTCGAGAATTCATCTTTTTCCCTTCTTTAGAAAGAGTTCGCACCCTAACAGTTAGGTACAGTGCGAACTTCTCGCACCCTGGCTTAAGGCAACCTGCGAGAATCATGCATTCTCGTAGGCAAATGTATTGATAGCCTGCGAACCTTCCTCAAAACTGTGATTTCTAGAAAGAGATAAAGGTAACTTTTCTCTGGAGAAAGTTCTAATGAAGAGCCTGATTACACCATAATCAAAACATCATCACGATGACCAAAATCATGGATAACACTTGGCAAGTGATAGAGTTAACAATATCTACACAAAAATGTTATTTCCTTCTTCTAGTTTCCATATTCCTTATTCTTCCAATTCACTTTGGTCTATGTGAAACCGAATTATGAGGTTCATGCTACGTAAAGATTAAGTGGATGAATAATATTTACTAAAACATCCCTTCAACACATACAAATTTCTTTCGAAATAAGGACAACCATAAATGGAAGTTATTTTGAAAATCAAGTGATTCATGGGAAAATAGAATAAGTAATCCACATTAACACTAGATAACGAGCCTTTAGCTTGAAAATTGGAACTCATTAATGTACCATAAATGACCCTTGAACAATGTGCAAGGTGCCCAATATCCATGAAGATTTTACTAAGTGTGGAATGGGGGGGAAAGAGAGATCATTCCTTTAAAGGTTTAGTTATGAGGAATTGTGGAGGTTGAGGAGTGTAGGAATATGGAGTGTGAAAATATAATGGTTGTGCAGAGTCACAAGAGTTATGCATAAGTATGAGTGTGGAGAGTGGTGGAATGTGCAAGGAATGGGGACATGCAAAGCCTTCTGCACTACTATAATAAAAAATGGTTAAGTAAAGAGTAGAAATTTTGGGGAATATAGGGTGCAATATGTATGGGGTGTAAGTGTGGAACAATGGGTGAGTGGGAGAAAGTATTGCGCAGAGGAAAGAGTTAGCATTAGGTTTTTTGCACACAAAAGAGGTCAAAAAATGACTAAGTGTTGGTTTGTACAGAACATAGGTTGTCAAGAGGAAAGGTTCGTGCGGAGCACGGAGGGAAAGTTTTAAAATAGAGAATCTCTACCCCAATCAAGGAATCCTCGCACAACACAAGTCATAAAAAGACTAAGTATTGTGCATATATGAAATTTATTAAAACATTTAATGAAACCATAGGCACATGATGAACTATGAAATGAAAAATAAAAGGGGCAGGGAAGGGTTCTATACATGGTTAAACTTGGAAATATAAATTGATACATGAAAATGGATCAACAAAAGTTAGAAGACAAATTGGTAATACGTCCCCTAAAAAAGACCTTCAAAATCCACACCAAAGGACCCCCAACCCAGGAACAATTTTTTAAGTTCAATGATAAGAGGTTCATTGTGACCCATTGATTCTTGAAACAAAACAATATGAGGCCGATCCACATCAACAATTCTTCTCATGGATATTGTTTTGGCCCTACCCCCCAAGCCCCTCGTATTGACAGACATTATTTTCATGGGGAACCCAACTTCAGGGTAAATCCAGTGTTGGCTCAAGGTCTCAAACCCAAGGTTCGAAAGGCTTCACCAAAAAGTACCCCATCAACATCGTTATATTCAATATTTACAAGTGAATAAGATCTCACCAAGGATGTTGTTGAGAATTACCGAGACCGAAGTGGTGTGCATTTCATAAAGGAAGAAGGTAAACATCAAACACACGATGCAGGACTGCACATTCTAGTTCATTCACTTATTAAACCTAAATAAAAACTAGTTCATAACATATTCATGAGCATTCATTCAACATAGAATCATGACATAAATAAATTTTGTATTCCTCAGTCATAGGAATGCATTCAGATACATGAATGGTCATAGACTACTCAAATACTTATACAAACATGGGCCAAAGACCTCAACAGAAATATAGATATACTTTCTCTCTCATGTTTCATGACTCTAACAATGCTCAGAGTTCTGATACTCCTTGAGCCATAGATGAATCAATAGAAACAACAACAATCCTCTCTCAGCATCCCTCTTCTCCTCGCATGTAGTATTTTTATCATTTCAAAAGCATGGAAATAACAACCTTGCCAGCTCACTAACAACCTAATCATCACTTTGCAACCACCACTTAGATGGTTACAAAGGGGTTACATTATATGTGCTCATGACTAAAATTCACATGGTATTTTTCTAAGTCTTTGTGCATAGATACAAAATTGGGTGTGCATGCTAATACAAAATTAGGTGTGCATGCTGATACAAAATTGGGTGCATGCATTGATACAAAACTTAGCACATGCAACGTTGAGCCTTGGAGATCAGAGATGAGACTTGTACATTCTCCCTTGTCCACACCATGGTGTCGATAGGCCCCCATCACTATTACTTGGATCTTCCTAAAGCCAATGGTTCTTATTGAGGTTCAACTAAAGCGATGAATGACACCTTCTTCATGAGCTCTATGAAAAAGGTTTGGAACTCTAAGTCAATCACATAAAAAATTCCTAGTAGTTCCTTCATGGAGTTTCAAAATTGGTTGACCTTTGCCTCTAACAAACCCATCACCCACGCTGATTCCTGCCACTGAGAAAATGACTTAGCTTTCTAAAACAAAATTTTAAAATGCCACCATACATTTAAAATAATCCAAGGGGTAGAAGGCCCTTATTTTAACATGCATATAACAACATATATTAAAACATGAATGCAATTGTTCAATTAAACCAACAAACACACAACATTCATATATTCATTTACACAATGAAATATTCGTAATAAAACAATAGAACACTTATATGTTAATAAAGTAACCAATTGGTTATGTATAAAGGATGAACCTTCCAACCATAGGAACTACTTTTCATTTTCTCTCAACAACAGACCACTCCTGAACTGAGGATATGAATCCACAAGTAGATCCATGTCTCTTTGTTATCCACTCTCCACATGCAACAACCCCAAACCTAGGTTCCAAACTCCAACAATAATTCCAATCCACCACCTCTCTTCCCCACAGCCTGCACAACCCAAGGAATGTACCCCCTTCACTACTCACATTCCCTTAGGATGTACCATTCATTTATCAGGGCTTCCAGTGAGCTCATTTGGCCAGGAATCTCTCAATTGGGGACTCTAGAAACTCTCAGTTGCTTCAGTAGTGATCAAAACATCTTTCAAAAGGATCTTGAGCCATTTCCTCAATAGGAAAAACTCACTACAGGATTACAACCCATTTTACAGACACATGGTCCACATTTTGAGCATAGAACACAGCCCAATAATGGTTTTCTCCAAGCACAACATGGCTAGTGCTCTTCCCATCACTCAACTCCCCTCTTGCTACCCAAAATCTGCATGTAGAAATTTTCCCCTTTCTACATACAAATTTTCTTTCTTCCCCTTGCTTTCTTGACTCTCACTCTTTCCAAAGATGATTGTACTCATGCCCATGCTATCCAATAACTATGGGATGTGACTCCTCACACCCACCTTCTTACATGAGTTTAATGATTGGCTTTGGGAACAGTCAACAACAAATATAAGGTTATACACAATGATACTAAAATTAAAGAATGTGGGTTGGGTTAATACCCATGCATAAAATTCCCCTTTGGACCCCTCTCACTTGTGGAATCATATCCCCCCCATCGTTATCGTCTGTCTCATATCGCAACCAACAATTATCATATTTATTAATCATTTCAATGTTCATAATACATATCTCGACCCTCGACCATATTAATTAATACGAGATATTCTCCCAAAAATATTAGCTCACTAGCCTAAATGACATTTATACAATTACATTATAATTTGCAAGGTCTAAAACTAGAGATGTTTCATTCTCGTCCCCCTTATTTTTTCACTGTCTTCAATGCAAAACACCACCAAGTGTACATTCATTTTACAATGCTAGGATCTCTGGCCTTTAATCAACATATACACTCTTGGGCCTAATATCACACATGTATTCCATCCTAAATATAAATACATAAGAACTTAGGCCCCCAAAACCATAAATGCATAGGCATTGCGGCCCCAAAACATAGATACATAACCCATTGGCCTTCTCCTATAGTTATCTCAATTTCCACCAGCTCTCTTCCACACACCTACCCGACCCAAGGAATGTACCCCCTTCATTTATATGAGTCCATTGGGTTGTATTATTTTTTTATCAGTGCCTCTCCGGCATAGGTAACCAGGAATATCACTACTAGGATCTCAAGGGACTCTTTTCTAAGGAAAATACTAGGAAAAATAACTAGTAGAAACCTTGATGTTGTACTGCAACTCACACAAGATTTCACTCTTTAGGAATGAAAACCTGGTTCTTCAACAATGCCACTCCCACACAAGAGTTCACTCTTCAAGCCTGACAATTTAGTTCTTCTACAATACTAGCAAGTTGTAACCTATGGAAATCATCTCATCTGTATCATATGCATACAGTCAATATGAGACATCATCATACAATTTTCAATTATAAATTTTCAAATCCGTTTTATACAAGACAACAAAAGTTCCCAAGAACGAGTTTTATGCTCATTATGCTTAGATATTGCAGCTGCAGATATCAGTCTTCCTTATGGGCTTACATCACTTCCATATCGAATACCATTCTCCCTACATTTTTCTCAATTTCCATGCAGCCAAACAAATTGTTAGCATATCATAACAATTTTCAATTATTAATTTCTCAAATTTGTTTTATACATGAAAATAAGATTTCCCAAGCAAGAGATTTCTACTTATTATGTTTGGCTCTTACAGCTGTAGATATCAGTCTTCCTTATGGGATTACATCATTTCCATATCCAAGACCACTCTACCTACAATTTTCTCAACTTTCTTGCAACCAAACAAATTGTTATTATCTCATGCACAATATCATTTCACTACAACATTTGCATTCAACCCATGAAGTGATCTCATAATTTTTTACCAACAATTCAATCATTTCCAACCATTATTCACATTAAAAATGGAACTCAACCATCCATCATATTATCTAGAATGGAATTATCATTCATTGTACATGCATTATCATCACACCAAGATTTTTATAATGCAATCAAATTTTACCAACAAATAAAACCATTGTGCCAATATCCATGACCACTTTTACACAATGCATCCTTGCATTATCTACAAAATACCATATATCTATGTCATGTATTCCACCATGGTGAGTTAGAAGGTATAGCCAACACCTCAACACATTATCCAAACTCTTCCCCAATTACATATGAAATCATTTGGATACCTTCCTCTTCAACCCATACACAACACTAGGAATATAATTCTCTTAGTTCTCTCTCGTGTCTACAAAGAGATTGTAGTCCAAACATCAGTTATATAGAGGAAAACCATTATGCACTTGGATGGTGCTATAACCTTTCCATATCCAACCTCAACATGGCCTCACACATGTCCATTTATAATGGAATTTATTGCTACAACGGGAGTAATGTCTCCTTACTTGACTTGGTTATGATCTCATAACCAACATAAAATAATATGCAATTAACTTAAATATGGATGCATTTAGGCATTAAATCATTTTTTTTACCTTCAAGACCCTATGCCTTTACATCAATTTCAAATATTGAAAATTTAGTTGTGGTAATTCTTACCTCAATTCCTGATCTAGGTGGATATCGGTGGTCACCACCTATTCCAACTAGCTCACATACAGATGTCATCTTGGCAATTTCAGTTTTTATCTTGGCAAATTTTTCTAGATTTTTAGGTCCTAAACTTCCGAGGCCGTTTTGAGGCCCTAAACAACGTTTTTTGGGCCCACCAAAATCACACTATAAAAAAATTTAGAGTGTGATGGCATAATGTGTATTCCTCGGATAGACCTGCCCACTGGGCTATCATGAGCCTAAAACTAAGATCGTATGAAAAAGTTACGACACCAAGAAGTTGATGTACCAACTTACCCAAACAGGGCCCACATGACTTTTGGCGCTTCATCTCCTAGGGTTAGGTTTTTGGATGTCTAGGGTTTCGACATTCATGTTTGATGTAAAAAGGCATTTGTAGCCTCATTGTACTCATATTCTTGTGAATGAGCGCAACCGTCACATCTTTTCTTAGAGATAAGCCACCACCATTCTAACAAGCTTATTTTAATCTGCATCTATGTTTTACAAGATTATTTCATTCTAACAAGCTTATTATAGAAGACGAGTTTTATTGTATCTATGTTATTGTTCATTGTATCTATGTGTTAATAATATAGATATGTATTCATTTCATTATGCTCATAAAATATGGATCAGTGGTATCAGAACAATCTTCTTGTTGTCGGTCTTAGTGCATGTCCCCGACAAGGTCAAGGTACAAAGAGTTGGGTCTCGAGCTTGTTTCTCTTGGGAAAAAGAGCTCTCACATTCCCAAGATACCTTCCATGGCAAGATAAAATAAATATAATGGGATAGGAGATCCTTTCAAACTATTTCTTGAGGAAGCTCTCACGCAATAGAGGAAGGAGATGATGTATAGTTTTTCACAAATCCTTCAATGAATACCAACATGTGATGCATCTTCCTCGAGCAGAGGCACCATCGCCTTCAAGGTACATATCAACTTTGATATTCCTATATTTGAAGGTCATATAGACGTAGATGTTGTAGAAAAATGGTTGAATCTAATAGAAGGGTATTTTTCCATCCATAACTTTTTCAATAGAGAAAAGATTACATTTGTTCTCCTCAAAGTCGTCCCCTATGTCAAATATTGGTGGGAGACTTTCTGTGAGAAAAAGGAAATAGAGGAACCCTCATTATTTACAATCCCACTCACCTGGGAGTCCTTCGGGGATGCCATTAAGGAACACTACTACCCTGTTGGAAGTTATGATGACCTATATACAATATGGACCACATGGTGGCAGGAAAGGGACCAAACAATGCCAAAGTTCACAAATATCTTCCAGACCTTGCACACCAAGATGGGTATCAAATATTATAAGCGACATCTGGTGCTCAAGTACTAGGACAGTCTGCATAAATACATCTAGACATAAATGGAGTTTCTAGACATCTCTCCCTTGGACGTGTCCTATCATTATGTTATCAAAATCGAGGATAAGATTAAACAAAAGATACGACAGTTTGGGTCTAAGAACCCCTCACAGCAGAAGTAGAGAAAGGTCAGCCCCAACCCACAAAACAAAGGGAAGAACAAAGATGGAAAACCTCAAGACAAGTATTCTAAGACACAAACAAAGAAGGACAATGGAAATATCAAGAAAGACACCGGGAAGTGGTACGACTTCCATAAGAGCCCCTGGAATAACACTGTTGATTGTCGCTCAAAGAGATCATTGGTGGTAGAGGTGAAAGCCTCTAAATTAGATTTGGGTTCTGACTCAACGTCAAAACCAGAAAAGGGGAGATGGATTATTAACACAAAACCTAGTGCCATTGTTTCTACCACCAAGTTTCATCCTGGTGAACTTGATGAGATAGAGGAAGGAGAGTGCCTCTTTCATTCACAGATGTGGGTGATGGTTACTCTGTTGCACTTAATATTTGATAGTAGTATCCAAAAGAACCTCATATTAGTGGAGGTCTTCAATCGGATGGCCCTACCAAAAATTTTGAACCCATAGCCATACACCATCGTATGGCTCTGCCAAGGAAGCAATCTTAACATAAACCAACAATGTCGTCTTTCCTACAACATCAAGCCCTTCAAAGATGAGGTATTGTGTGATGTCGCTCCCCTTGAAGTTTGTGATGTTCTATTGGGCCAATCGTAATTATGGAAATGCCATGTTGTATATGAGTCTAGGCGTTAGAGTTTTATTATTACTTTGGACATGAAATTGTACAAGATACCCGAGGCAATCCCACCTACTGCCATTTCCTTGATCCCTGCCAAGCAATGTATAAAGGTCATATCTCAGACCGAAAAGTTTGTCTTCTTCATGATTCACTCTCAAAGTGAGTGGAAGGTTGTAGCCACATCCATGGACTTTGCGGTCAATCTATCCACGTATCACAATAAAGTGGATAAGGTCATGGAATAATACAAAGACATCTTCTCCTCACCCACTGGGGTACCTCTACACTATCAGGTCAAGCATTCAATCGATCTGACCCCCGATGCACCCCTATGCAATGGGCTAGTATATCACCTCCCTCTATTAGAAAATGAGGAGATCAAGCATCAGATCCAAGAACTTCTCCAAAAGGGGCACATCTAACCTAGCTCATCATCATGTGGAAGCCCAATCATCCTTGTGCGGAAGAAATACAAAATTTGGCGACTTTGCATCGATTACCGGGGCCTAAATAAAATCACTGTCACAAATTAGTACCCGATTCCCAGAATCGACGATCCCCTTGACCAGCTCAAGGGGGTCAAATAATTCAATAAAATTGATCTGATGTATGGTTACCATCATGTCCCAATAGAGCAGACATATGTATGGAAAACTGCCTTCAATTCCAAAGAAGGTCTTTTTGAATGGTTGGTCATGCCCTTTGGTTTGATGAATACCCTAACAACTTTCATGAGAATGATGGATGATATATTGCATCCTTTCACTAATTATTTTTTGGTGGTGTATCTAGATGACATCCTCATATACAACAAGAATTGTGTGGAACACTTGCAGCGTATTCAACAAATTATGCACACTCAGCGACAACACAAGCTATATGCAAATTTGGAAAAATGCTCCTTCGGCATGGACATGGTACAGTTCCTAGGATACATTGTTGATGAGCATGGGGTGCATGTGGATCCATCCAAGATCAAGGTCATTCCTAACTAGATATCCCCAACCACACTCATTGAGATTTGAATCTATTTAGGCATTTCCAATTTCTATTGTAGGTTCGTGTTGGGATTCTCCCATATTGCATGGGCCCTCAACCAAGTAACCAAGGGTGGTGGTAATGAAAATTTTGTGTGGGTCCTATCACAACAACAAGTGTTTGATGATTTGAAACAAAACTTGTTCTCATCCCCACTGCTCTCATTACCCAACCTGCAACATCCCTTTGATATTGAGACATATGCTTCAGACTATGTTGTGGGCATATTTCTCACTCAACACAAACACCTTATGGCCTATCATAATGAGACACCATCAAATTTCATCTAAAAGTACCCTAATTACGACAAATAATTGTGCTCCATTGTGAAATCCTATCACCAGTGGAGGCATTACATTCTCGGGAAGGAGACAATCATCCACACTAATCATAAGCTGCTACAGTTCATGCAGACACAGGGAAAATTGCAGAATGAATGCCATCAGAAGTGGTTCACATAATTAAAGTAGTTTCATCTCAACATCAAGTATAAGACAAGAATCACCAACCATGTCATTGATTTCCTCAGTCGCCCTCCAGTTGAAAAACTTACCCTAGTGCTAAACACTTGTGGCCACGAGACCTTCGGAGGGCCCTAACTCTATGAGAGTGATCCTGACTTCACCGCTACCTACCGGATGTTGGGTGCAAACAAAATTGTCACTAATTTCCATCTTCATGATGGGTGGTTGTGCCATCTAGATCATATCCACGTTCCATCAAGTGAGTGAGAAAAGTTAATTTTGGAATCCTACTACAGTTGGGTGGTAGGACACTTCGGCGTAGAAAAGACAGTGGTAGCGCTGCAACAACATTTCTATTGGTCGAAACTTCGACAGGATGTCAACAAGTATATTAGGTCCTACACTGCATGTGCCATTTCCAAACCATCCATTAAGAAACAAGGCATGTACACCCCTCTGCCTACTCCAAAAAGGCCCCAGGAATCCATCTTCATGTACTACATGTTGAGCCTTATGTCAACCAAGTGGGGAAATGACTGTGTTTTTGTGGTGGTTGATAATTTTTCTAAAATGGCGATTTTGGTCGCCTGCAAGAAGAGCATCATAGAAAAGGCCAATGTTAATATCTTCTTTGAATGACTGTGGTTACATTTTGGAAAACCACAAACCATCATCTCAGATCAGGACAATTGGCTCCTCAACACATTCTAGTTGAGCCTCTGGTCACTATTGGACACCAAGCTCACCAAATTCATTGCATTCCACCCCCAGATGGATGTCCAAACTGAGTTTGTCAACCAGATGATCATGCATATCCTACGCATGTACAATTCCAAGCATCCCCGCACATGGGATGACAGTCTTCCCTATGTTCAACACAACTAAAACTGAGCCATACATAGATCAGCCGACCATGACCCCTTTCATGTGGGGTTGGGATTTCCACCATTGGGTCCCATGGATGTTGCACTACCCCTTGTGGCCATTCAGATAGACTCATCCCATGCTCAAATAGAAGTCGACAGAGCTACCCAATTCATTGAGAAGATCCATCACGTCCACCAACATGTTCATGATATTTTGCAGAAGTCCAATTCAATTTACAAGCATAACCATTATCAACACCATGTGCCACACAACTTTCAGGTGGTAGATAAAGTTTTGTTTCACTTGCAGAAATAATACCTAATAGGACCCCATCACAAGATTCATCCACTCTGCTATGGCCCTTATACCATCACCAAGGTTGTGGGTGACAATGCTTTTGAGCTCAACATTCCCCCCTTCCTTGGCTTGCACCTAGTGTTTAATGTGGACATCCTTCGTCCATACTTTCCTCCATTATTGGACACCTCAAAGGTAGAAGAACAATTGACACTGACAGAGCTCAACCCTGACTGCATGGAACAAAAATCCATTGATCAGATCATGGACACACAAGTCAAGGGCACTCACCAATAGAATTTTCAACTTTATTGTGTTGTCAAAGAAAGGAAGCTCCTACACCAAGGTAAGTGGCTCACCCGAGGCCAAATTCAATAGAAATTTACTCATCTAATGGGGGAACTCAATGCAATGGAGACAATTTATTCCTAAGGGGGGGAGTATTGATCCAGGTGGATATCGATGGCCACCAACCTATTCCAACTGGCTCACATACAAATGTCATCTTGGCAGTTTCAATTTTCATCTTGCATTTTTTTCCTAGATTTTTAGGTCCTAAACTTTTGGGGTCATTTTGAGGCCCTAAACATAGTTTTTTGGGCCTGACACAGTCACACTATGAACAAAGTTAGAGTGTGAAAGCATAATTTGTATTCCTTGGATTGAACTTTCCAATTTTTTATCGTGCACCTAAAATGGAGATCGTATGCAAAATTTACGACCCCAGGAAGTTGATGTACCAACTTACCCAAATGGGGCCCACATGACTTTTGGCCCTTCATCTCCTAGGGTTAGGTTTTTGGATGTCTAGGGTTTTGGCATTCATGTTTGATGTAAAAATTCCTTTGGAGCCTCATTGTACTTATCTTCTTGTGAATGAGCGCAACTGTCACATCTCTTCTCAGAGATACGATGGCACCATTCTAGCAAGCTTATTTCAATCTGCATTTATAGTTTCAACATATTTCTTTATTAAATAGAGGCCAAGTTTTATTGTATCTCGGTTATTGTTCATTATATCTCTGTGTTAATAATATATATATTTATTCATTTCATTATTCTTACAAAATCCGTATCATTTCCCTTCAACATTCATGCATCATAACAACCCCAAATGCATACCTGCATAGTTGTTATTACATTAATTGACGCTACCTAATCAATGGATATTTCGTAGAAGCTTGTCGGATCCCTTTACCAATTCTCTTGGTAGTCGTTCTTACCATCCTCCTTTGCCTTCATATGGATGGATTTTATATACAAAAAAAACATCATCAACATCATTATCAATCATGCTATAACATTTTTCCTAGACACACAATCCATCACTAGTCTTATTCAATTATCATGACATCATTATTTTACTCATGACTACACACTATATTCAGTTTATAATCATGTCACAAGTATGTTCAATCATTCCCACATGCACTAATCCACATAAATATGCATTAAGAATTTAATCTTGCATGCCTATTTCATGCACATGCGTTCTATATTTATTCTATGCACCATGCATCAATTCTATCATGCACTTCAGTGCATATTTTTTTCAGCTTTATCTATTTATTTATTTTTGTTGTTGTATATGTCGGTCCTTTAATTCATGTAGAAACTCACTACCCTATGAAATTCCATTCTTCTCAACTATGCACCATTGATCCCTATTCTGAACCCTCTAGACAAGCCTCATTTGGCCATTTTTCATTTCTAGCCACTAGATCCACTAGTGTTGCCATCTCATAGTTGCTTCCTTTAAGAAGAGAATATTCTCCCAACATATTTTGGATAAAATTCTCAATATTCATAGTGTTGTAACATGCACTACTCTAGCTGAATATTAACACTACAATCTAATTAACCACTCCCCATTTCCTTTACCAAACCAGTCTTCAAATACTATTCTCATTGATCATAATTTCAACATTATGAAATGTTTCTTTTATGTAATATTTTCCAATATCTTTTTCTATCCATGGCTTTGATCAATTTTAAATACCTCTCTTCACTTCATTGAGTGATTCATTGTTAACCATTAATTGTCCACTCAAGACCACTCTGCTCTAAATGGAATGCTACAATCCTCTATTTTCACTTATACCCTATTTCCACTGCACACTCTGATAATGGAGGAAAATTTCTTGTTCTGAGTACTTTAGACAAAAGTTGATAGATAATATCTAACAATTCATTCTTCCTGCATTCCTGTGCTTGCACATAGAGATGTCTCATCCACTCCATGAGTCACATCTGATCTCATGATATCTTTTTTCTTTATATTTTAGAAATCTTTGTAGCCTTCACTACATTTCTACCTTCAAGGATATGGAGTCCTCCTTAACTCCCTTTGCATATTGTTGGATGTATGGGATGACCCAGGTTCTACCTTAGTTCTCCAACAAAACCCTATTCACCATCGGACCTTCTAGTAAATCGGAAGGCTACACTGTGCACATAGTGCACATCGTAGTCTCACCCAAGATGGATTATGGGAGATTGCATGAACTAAGTGTCTCCAATCATGTAAGGGATTGGGGATGTTCCTTCTACTTCTACTTCTATTTTAACATGTATTCTACCATAACATTCATCAGATATGTTATTCTATCCATTCAATAATATTCATTCTGCATGATTATTCTAGTGAGCATTGTAAATAAATTCTACAGATTCATTCATATAACCATTCATTCATCATAAAGAATATCAAATCAACACAACACACATAGAGACACCATTTTTACCATGCTTCACCCCCGAGGCTACGTCCACAAAGATATTCTTCATTATTATTAGTATTCATCAAAAAGGGTCCTACGATGCATGCATTACATCATGTTTTGGTACTGTTGCATGAGACTGGCCAGTTTCACACCAAGCTCCACAGATTGCGATCTGACCCTTAATTACATCTCAATATTGACTCCATCCGATCTCTACATATCTCAACAAACAAATAATTTGACTCAGAACTCAAAAAGGTGCTCAAAGTACTTCATTCCTACACAATTGATACTCCAAGATTTACCGATTCTACCTTATTTGCCTCATACTTCCTCTATTTATACTACAAAATGGGTAAAAACCCTTACATTATGACTCAAAAACCCTAATTCTAAGTGGACTCAACTTGTCCACTTTCTAACTACCTTCCGCGTGGTTGGTATTTGATCCAACCCTTCCTTTATTTGACTTTGATTTGGTCTTCCTTTTTTCCTGGCACACTGCTTCCTTTTCCCTTATGTCACATTGATTTCCCTTCTTTCCTGGTGCGCATTGCTTCCTTGGTCCATTTCTTAGCTCTTATCCTTGTTTACTGCATTTAACCCAAAAATTTCCTACTCCAATAGGCCCCTAACATTGACTCGTGGCTTGTTCCAAGCCACTCAGGTAGTGTACGCCTCCTGAACTAATTTATCCAATGCCTATAACTTCTTTGATAGTTCATCCACTTGGATATTTGCATGCACACTCTTTTGTGTCAGGGTCTCCACCACCTGCATTGTTATGTGCTCCTTTAGTACTTATAAAATTTTCAAGTGCATCTCTTCTATCTCCAACTTTGATATCACATTTTTAGCTTGCTACTAGAGTGGCTCCAGTTGATCCTGTCGTGATTGCTTCTCCTATTGTGCGACCCTTACCTCTACCTGCAAGTTTTTCATATCCTATGCACTTTTGAGCCTATACGAAATCCTCATTGTCTTTTTTCTCTGCTTCAAATCCTAGAATGTGGCATTCATATTTTCTTCTCTCTGATCCAATTGCAAGATCCCTTCATCTTCTACCAGCCTTGCCCATATTTGCGTGGTCCTTTCATAAAGATTTGTTATTTATTTGACATCCATTGAAATACTATCCATTTGTTTTATTGCCTATGTTGCATTATGTTGTCATTGATTTCAAAGAGTTAATGTCAATTATTTTCATTGTATCATTGATGTATTGATTATTGGATCATGTGATCATAGATGTAATTGATGTTTGAGGGATAATTTCATGAGGTGTCATAGTGATGTATTGTCATGGATTGATGTATAGACGAGATGATGTAAAGGTTGGTCATTGTTGTCTTGTCATAACTAATAGGAAGTACCAAATGGATGAACTCCAAAGTGGTCCCCTTATGGTGAAAACCCTCACGGGAAGACGCTTTGTGAAGTCCAAATAGTTAAGTGGTTGAGTCATCCTAGATGTGTGGTTAAGGAACCCAAGGTTGATTGTGTAATAATGTAATGAAGATTAGTGAATTTGTAAGTAATACTAATCTAGATGGATAGTGTTCATCATGCTATTTCCGACGATATGTGGAATGTCACATAACTCCTCATGGTTATAGAGTTATGGCCAAGTAAAGTTGGAGAACCCTCATATGTTGTCTAGAAGCCCCTAGAAGGTAAACTAAATCAAATTATTCTAGAATCTCCTAGAAGAAAGTTGACTAGTCAAAGTTGTTAGTCATGGGTTAAGTGGTTGCAACAAGAAAACAATTAAAAATAAATTAATTCCAACTAGAAGTGGAGAATTTAATATTTGTAGAAAAGTGGGTTAGAAGCGGGTTAGCCCCAAAATAAGGAAGTTGGTTGAAGTTGGTTAGATGATAAACTCTAGAGGAATCTACTTGGAGAATTATAAAGAAGAGTAGAAGGATCTCTTATTGAGGTGAATCTCTTGAGTATATTGAATATCTATTCTTGGTGAAAGATTAATTGCAGGTACTCATGGATGCATCAAAAGTTTCGTAAGTCTAAGGTATTGACGGTGAAAGTTTTAGAGTTTCAGAAACACTGAAAAACCCTAGTTTCTAAGATGTACACAGGATATTAGTGTATTAGGGTGCGTACATACACAGGATGACAGTATAATAGGGAGCATACATGAGGGAAAAGCCATAGAATTTTGAGCAAGTGTTGGTGCTAGATTCCTAAAGTCTGAAGAAAGCTCCCAAATAGTGGTCTACTAATTCAGATCTGCTACAGAAGGTATGGTATAGTTATATGTTTTCTTCATGCGTATATTTTCTCATGGTATGGTGAATTCTTGAGGTATTCTTTGTATGGTTGTATTGATGTCTAAATATGGTAGTTGGTTGGTGGAGTAGTTCAGATTTGTTTTGATTGAGAAATATCCATAATTTGTGATGGTGTATGGTCGAGGAACATGCATAGGTTGTTGGATGGCATAGATATGTTTATGATTGGTGATGGTACATAATGGGCAGTGAAAGGCGGAGTGCAGTGATAGATCAAAAGTGGATGTGATAGAGGTAGAAAGGGTTTGAAGGGTAGAAGTTGTGAAGTTTTAGAAACCCTAGTTTCAGAAGATGTACGCAGACTGAAAATGGGCTAGGGCACATACATATGCATGTTGCAGTATAGGTAGGCCACGTACATACACGGGATGTAGTATAAACAGGTTGCGTACCTGTTCACATATTGGTATCTGTTGAGGATTGATTCCTCTTCTCAGTTGATGATGAGATTTGCAGGCTGAGTCTTGCATTGAGAGTTGGTGCTCTTGTGGATTTGTTTCTCTATTTAGTTTTTGTTTAAAAACCCCCAATGATTGTAGTTTGTAATATAAAAGAAACTTATACATATATCTTTTGTTCCTTGTGTTCCTTGTGGTGATGGTTTATAGATAATATTTGTTGTTGATATATGTTTACATACAACTTGTTATAAATGAAAGTAATGAATGATGATTAAATGGTGATTACTAACTAAGGTGTTTTGTAAAGGAGTAAAAATATCCCTACACTGATTCACCCCCCCCCCCTCTCAGTGTGGTCGGTGTTTCCAACAATTGGTATCATAGCATGCCTTCATCATAAGCCTTACAAGTTTGAAGGAGATCCATGGACACACAAATGGATGAACATGCGTATGAAGTTCCCCTCTTTGATGAAATATATTACTTGACATGGAGAATAGAAATGAAAGGGTACTTAAAGGAAAAAGGATCAGGTGTTTGGAAAGAAGCTATTGGTGGATCAATTCCCTTGAAGAATAAGTCAAATGAAAAATAAAATAAATGAAAGGGAAGAATCATGTCATAAATTGGAAGATGAAGTTGTTTATCTTAGAAATAAACTGGTGAAGCCAAACACTCACATCAAGTTTATGAACAAATCAACAATATTGGATGAGATCCTAGATAGCCAAAGATCTCCAAATGATAAATCAGGTCTTGGATACAACAAGGAATCTATACATCTTGAAGCTAGCACTTCTAAGAAGTATGAGGTAAGTCCTTCACTCTCAAAGGGTAGAAGAAATGTTGCAAGTCAACCATATACAAAAAGAAAGGAAAATTTCAAAAGAACAAAGCAAGGAAGACATCAAGAAGCCATATTTACACCTCAAAGAAAATTCAGAAGAGAGACGCCTTCAAGTTGGACACCCAAGCAAAGGTATGAAAATGTTTTTCATGGTCATTACTGTCAGGACCCTATAATGTACCTTTTTTCTCTTATTTTTTGCTATCATTACATCCTTTTCCCACTCACATTTAAGGCTACATTATCACCTTAACCTATTTTTCCAAAGGTATATAACGTTTCTTCTATTTGCTATATGTTTAATTTGTTTTACATGTAATTTTACATTACTCTCATACTTAGCCATTGATCATAAATATATAGTTGCTGAAACAGTTTGAACTGCAGATTATACATTGTTGTTGCTTGAAGACCTATTGTTCAAACAATCAAACAACACGTAAATCTCGTTGCTGAAATAGTCCATGATTTGCGATGCTGAAACAACATTTCACATAGCAGTAACAAGAAGGAGCTATTACACTAGCCGCAATAGCCATACCTTAAGCTAGCACCAACCATTGTTGCTGCTTGAGACCACGTTGCTGAAACAATCAAACAGGACGCAAATCCTGTTGCTGAAACAATCTGTGATTTGCGATGTCGAAACAATATAAACAACAGTAACAAGAAAAGATAAATAAAGAAGCTGTTACACCGGCTGCAACAGCTGCACCTCAAGCCAACACCATTCCAACTACTGTAACAACATTTTTCTACGAGAGATCAAAATATCCTATTCCAGCATAGAAGATTAGATCAAACTAAGAATAGGATTTGTATGTACACATGTAATTTTATGATCAATTGTATTAAGAGGATTCTCCTCTTTAAATAGTGGGAAATCAGCATTAGGGGGGGTACGAAAGGCTTAGTGGAAGATGAATCACAGAGAAGGAGCGTGTTCACGCTGGATATTGTAACTTAACACATTTGTCAGATGAATAAAAAAATCATTCTGAGCATTTCTTCTTAGTTTTTTTTTTATTTCTGGGGAATCTTGTGAGAAGGAAAGGGCCCACCTTCTTCACAAGATTCACCCATTGGTTTCTGTAGTATGTTAGTATTTTTTTTATTCATACCTTGTTAAAACTTTGTTTCCACTGATTGTTACATTGTTTTCATACAATTCATTCCTATGTAATTGTTAATCATTCTGA
This sequence comes from Picea sitchensis, assembly GCA_010110895.2. Taxonomy (NCBI): domain Eukaryota; kingdom Viridiplantae; phylum Streptophyta; class Pinopsida; order Pinales; family Pinaceae; genus Picea; species Picea sitchensis. The sequence continues at coordinate 28,123 of SNQJ01S0047387.1, read as the reverse complement.
TTGGTAATTCCGAGTTTATGAGAGAGTGATAATCAGAGACAGGTGCTGAAGATTCCTTCTTGGGGAATAGGGTCCTATTCTCTGTTACAGAATAGTTAGTCTTCGGTAATTGTTAATCATTCTGATTGGTGATTTTGTTTGATGAGTTTATGAAAGTGTGATAGTCAGAGACATGTGCTGAAGATTCCTGCTTTGGGGAATAGGGTCTTGTTCTCTGTTATAGAAAAGTTAGTCTTCTTTGTAGTATGCTGAAAAGTTCATTTTTCCTAGGTTGCTATTTCTTAATGTAATCCAGGATTCTTCTGATAGTTCTTTCCTTTTGAATCTTAAAACTCTGCAATAGATAGATTGCTTTTACTATAATTCAAAGTAGAACTTCAGTCTATTCAAAGCAAGGTGTGATTAGTGTACTTTTACTACAATTCTAGATTTATTTTGAGATTGAGCATATATAGTGTGTGATTACCTTTGAAATAAATAGACTTCCCTAGGTTGACAATTTATATAACACTTGATTGTTTAATTAATAAGCAATTATAGTGACCAACATTTTGGCGTCGTTGTCGGGGAAGGCAATTATAGATTTCAAAAGCATTTACATTTTTCTTTCAGATGTACATATTGCATGAGAGTACATGGACCCCCCAAGGAAAATGACCCTACAGGTGGCAGGGGCAGAGGAAGAGGAGGAAGAAAGACCTTCAACGACCAGATTATATCAAAATTTGAATCTGTTGTTCCTCAATGACCAAGCTCTCGAAAACCAAAGCCTCAACCTTCCTTTCAAGTGAACTTTGAAATGGAGATAACTGAAAAACTAGCAGACGACATTGAAGATCGAGCAAGTGTAGTAGGGGAACAAACAGAAGAAACCATGGATGGATATAATGAAGAATTGCACCATGAAGAACATGTAGGTCTTGAAGCAGAGGTAAACGATGAAAACTCTTTTTCTACCTTAGGATTTCCTATTGGTGATCTACCTAGAGGAGTAGCTCCCATGAAGAATATCCCACTTTTAGATTTACCTAACTTTCATGGTTTATCTTCTGAAGATCTTGATGAATTCCTTTTCGAGTTTGATATATTATGCAAAAGTTATGATTACATTTCCAATGCTAAAAAATTAAAGCTATTCCTAGCAACATTAAAGGGAAATGCATTAAGATGGTTCATGAGTCTTGGAGGTCATGTAATCACAACATGGGATCATATGAAACAAAAATTTATGCACAAATATCAAGACTATTGCCAAACAAGAGAAAAAAGAGAGGAATTATTCAAGATGATACAGAAAGAGGATGAAAATATGGAGGACTTTCTGGAAAGGCTACAGTATAATCTACAAAGATCCAGTCACCCCGATGTAAGTAAGGATATTCTTAAAACAATATTATTAAAAGGAGTAAGGGATGACTGTCTAGATATGATGAATATGCTGGGAAAAGGGGACATATCTAAAGAATCATATGATGGAATTGTTAACCTCTGTAAAATATGTTTAATAGAAGCTGCAAGGAATAGATCAAACAACAGGGATACCACATTTTCAAGAGTTCAAAAATCAGCCAGTGGAGGAGCAACAAGAGCCGAAATAGGTAATCTACTTGAGGAATTTAAAACTGAAATGTTAAGCTCTTTTTCTTCAGAAATTGACACCCTGCAGATTCAAAGGAAACAAGTCGAAGCAGAAGCATCTCTATCCATCTTTTGTTCCAAATGCAGAGATAAGCACCCATGAAGGGAATGCCCATTGGACAAAAATCCAATTTGCACCATTTGTGATAAGGATAATGAAACCCAACAATTCCCTTCTTTACCAAGAATCAAAGAAG
>SNQJ01S0047387.1:4581-14800 GCA_010110895.2 Picea sitchensis | reverse complement strand
GTATTGGGTTGGTACAGAAAGCAGTGAGATTAGACTGTGACAGTCAGAGTGCAATATTCCTGGCAAAGAACCTAGCTTATCATTTGAAGACAAAGCATATTGATGTTCAGTATCACTTTGTGAGAGACATGTTTGAGGAAAAGAAGGTGTTGCTGGAAAAGGTTGACACTTTGAAGAATGCTGCAGATTCATTGACAAAGTCTGTAAGCACAGAAAAGTTCTCTTGGTGTAGAGTAACAATGGGCATTGTTGCCCTGGATTGTTGACTATATAATTCCCTGGACCCCTGGATGCAAAGAAAACAACAAGTGGGAGAATGTTGGGTGTGTGTTATATTCTTTGCATGTGTGTGTGTGTGGGTGCGTCAGATACGACACCTGGGCGGTTTTTGCTATTTTTAGCGGATTTTGCTATTTTTAGCTGATTTGTAAATTAATCCTGGATTTAGGGATTAGGGTTTTGGTATCTACGGAATACCTAAAAAAATTGTATATATTGTATGACGAATGGTGAAATTCGATATAATGAAAATAAGAAAGGTTTTCTCGGTTGAGGGTTTCCGGTAAAAATCTCTATGTATTATATGTATGAGCCATTGATTAATTTCTGTATTGCTTAAGAATATATATGCATTGCTTTACTTCGCAGGTTTAAAACTTACACTTTTGAGGTTGACCCCTTGTTCTCCATATAAACCTCATGTGCAAGCTCTGGGAACTTGGCGACCTCTGTCACATGATGATCGACGTACATCAACTTGGGAACACATCCCAACATATCTTCCAAAATGATGACCGAGTCCAAAATGTGGGCCACTGGCAACAAAACCTGTGTTTGTGTGCACGTTTATGCCATTGTTTCTCGTTTACTCGATGGCCTTGTTGTTGTTTCTTCTAGGGTTTCTTATTCCTGCATTTTTTCATCTCTTGCACAGTCATCCTTGAACTATAGGTTTTCCTCTACTGCATATTTATCTGACTCTGTGTCATCATTGTCATCTTCACCATGTTCTCCCTTTACGTGTGTTTCTCCTAGGTTTTCTGTGCTAGGGTTTGCGTCCATCCTAGGTTTTCGGTCTTACACAACTTGAATAGCTTTTGTTGATTCTTCTTCTAGGTTTTATTCTTTGATATGTGTCAGACTAATGGATTCATACTATGTAGTTGGAATGTCGTCCACATCGACTACTCTGGCCGTTTCTTCCAGCGGTCTGTGTCAGACTAATGGATTCATACTCTATAGTTGGAATGTCATCCACATCGACTACTCTGGTCGTTTCTTCCAGCGGTCTATTAGTGCATAAACTAACTGGGTCCTCCAAACTTTGGTGGCACCATTTTCTTGTCTTCGAGAAAAATATGTTGTAGATCTTGGCTGGGTTCATCACAAATTCTCACTTGCTCATACCATGTTTGCGTTGTCTCTCCTTTGCTTAAAAATCACAAGTGTTTTTTGTTTTCCCTGCTTTTTCCTTTTTATAGACTCTGTCGTAAATTCTCTAACACGCCCGTTCTTTTTTCGTTCACCAGTTTTTCACTTTTTCGGTTGTTTCACGTCCCATCATGAAGTATTTACATTTCTTGTGCATAGTGCCTTGAAATCTGTCACACCAATTTTTTGTCTGTTGCGCAATGTATTTTCCAATTGTCTATCAACCAATGATCCATCTACCTACTTTTTGAATTTTTCTCATTTTTCTACTTTTTTTCTTCTTTTCCTTCTTTTTCTATTTTTTTCTTTTCTTTTTATTCTTTTTATTCCTACTATATACATTATGTACAGTTCTACTTTTTACATTGTAATTATTAAGGGTTGGTGGGTCGATTGTCCCTATACAATTTAAGTTGACTACTATTGGCACTTGACCAAGTTTTGGAGAAATTGGGTCATGTTTGACCAATTTTGGGACGTCGACAAGCTGGTCGAAGATGGAGTGCCAGGCGAAGCGGAGATCGTGGGATCTTGCCACCCTTTGCGGGAATTTTGGGTTTAGGGTTTATGTAATAGGTATGGGATGTCAGCCCGTGGGTTTTTACCTATGTTTAGACCTTTTTGTAAAGTATAAATAGAAATTTAGGCGATGTAAGTAAAGAGAAAAGAAGTGTTGTGCTAAGTGCAAGAGATTTAAGAAGTTGGATCTATGTGATTAAGTTAGCTCTGTGCATAGTGTGTAGTGAGAACTTGCAGAGATGAGTGCAAGTGATTGTAAGAAAGGCTCTATGCCTAGATCTACTCGGGGAAGGAGGATCTGGCGAGATGCATGCATATCTCATGTCCTATGCATAGTAGGTTTTGAGGCTCTATGCATGTAAGGAGATTGACAGAAGATAATAAAGAAGAAGAAGCATTGGTGGATGTATCCCCACACTGGGGGTGAACCACGTATATCCTGTGTTATGGTTGTTGTGTGTGATTGATGTGATTTATGCTTAGTGCTTAGCCTTTATGTATGTTAGATGCATTTGATATAGTATCTTAGTGCTTAGTAACGTGAATGAATTCTAGATCTGATCTGTTTATAAGTGCTAAGTGATTGAATGTCTTAGATCTCATTGAATACTGCATTGTTGTGTAATTAGGGTGTGTACCTGCGATGTGAATAAGATTTAAATACTAATTAATGATAACGACTAAGTGGTCTGTTATAGTGTTGTAATCACAGATCTGTGTCCCAGCTAGGTTGTAGAAACTTGAGTCCTACAACCCCCCCTGCCTCTACCTCGGGTGAGACTTCATCTTCTTCGCAGGTGTTGCTGAAAGGGTCGATAGTTAGGGTTTTGTTGGTGCATTGTTGTAGTGTTGAACCCCGAGTATGCCCCTGTGCCAACAAATGGTTCCGTTGTTGGGACCTGAAAACATGATTGCTGGGAACTGAAGAAAAGAAATCTTTGTGCGTAGATCTGTTTCCCTAGTGCACAGTATTCTACTTGACTTGCAAAGCTCTGTGCTAAGAAAGGAATCAGATCTGAAGAAAAGAGGTAAGATCTTAAATCTTTGTGCTCTGATAAAGGTAAGATAAGTGGAAATTTTTTCTTCAAAAGAATGGATCTAGGTATGTTTGATATATTTTGTCCTAGTCTAAAAACTAGGGCACGGTTAGAAGAAAGAAGATATGATACGAATAGATCTGATAGAAATAGTGAAAGATATCTTATTCCTATGCATAGAAAGAATTGTTGGAATAACAAGTGGATGCAGGATCCTAGAAATAATATTTTTCAGGTTCATCACTGTGATCTGAGTGCACAGTACATGAAAGGTTGGGGATCGTTTAAGAAAATGAGAGTATTAACTCTTTGTTATAGTTGCAGAAGACCAGGACATCTTGCTAAGGAATGCCCTGGTAGAGACCCTAGTTGTCTTTGTTGTAAATCTATGGAACATGAAGTACTGTATTTCCCTAGAATGATTGTTAAAGTTGAAAAGATGAACATGAGACAAGAAAACCCTAAGGAAGGCCAAGAGACTAAGAATATGCTAAAAAAATAGAAAGAATCAAAGGCTATATTATTACAGATGAAAGAAACACTAAATGATCACAGAGACACTAGTTTATCAGAGATCTTAAAAGAGAAAGAGTGCATAGAAACAATAATAGGAGTCTTCAACATAAACTGTGTATTGGATGCAAAAACACAAGTGAATATCATGACAAAAAGAACTTGGGAAATTTTGGGAAAGCCAACTATGGTTCCTTCACTGGGAGGAATATGATCGTTTAAAGGAAAATTGATAACCCTATGTGGAAGACTTACCCAGATACCTATGCATGCTCATGGATCTTCGATAGAGGAACAACTTGAGGTCATTAAGTTTGTTGATAACAACGACCCCTTTTCTCTTTTTCTAGGAAAGACCTGGATTGAGCAAGATCAGATTCGAAGGAAAGAAGAAGAAGAAGTTGTAGAACAAAAAAAACAAGAACTAAGAGATTTCATGGCTAGAAGAATAACACGTTTAATAGGAGATCAGGAAGACAAGTCGAATCTACTTAGGGCCAAAGACCTAGCTATCGAAGTTGAAAGAATGCAGGAAGACTTGAAACACCTGTCCATGCAGGAGAGAAGAACATCTACTCCAAAAGAAGTATTACCCTCGAAGCTTGTGAAAGAATCTCATCAGTGTGAAGTTACTATGTTAAGTACAGACAATAATCAAAATGGAAAGAGGAACCCAGTAACTCAGATCACATGGAAGAAGGATAGAAATCTCAGTAAGAAGAAAGAAAAGCTAGAAAATTGCAAGAGGTACCAGAAAGGACTTCATAGAAGGAAGGTATACAGAACTTGAACCTCGTCGGGATATCAGAACAATGTAGATTGGCACTTCGCCATGGAAGAGAAATATAACTATTGGAGGCATCCCAACTGATTAGACTGACGCTCCAAAATGACTAGAAACGTAGTTATTTCCAAAACGTTCGCCATTGTACCGTTGGAACCGCGCCATAACGTATGGAATTGCATTGATTGAGGCGTTCCTTCCCGTTGGATGGATCTGTTACGATGTTATCTATTTATCCCATCGAATGTTTCACTGAGAACACTTTTGCGAATTGTATTCGATCCCACAGAGAATTCATTGTTATCATGTTGTTCCTATTAAGACCTCTCCACCCATTCTATTACCTTCATTGTTTGATCACGGACCCAAGATACCTAATCTCGAGCATGCATGTCAAATGACATTAGCAAAGTAGAAAAGTCTGTTGAATAAATCCTAATAGACCTCATGGCTGAGAATGTGATTTCTGAAGGATTTCAAGCCTCGTTGATGATAGGAGTGTAGGCATCCCCGTCGACTGCTCGTGGATCTGGACCATCCTAAGATGCGAAAAAGAAACGAACCAAGCATCATGATGACTTGGTGAATGTGAATATCATCCCATCAATCCTTCTCGACTACATCCTGCCTCTCGTTGGTGCGGTGAGTCATGAGAGCATCCCAAGGGACTTGGACTACACATTGATTACTGCATACCTCTTGAAGGCGATACGCGTAGTCAAACCACAGCTGGATAAGATTCTAACATTGAATATCAACGACTATAAATTAGGTTATCATAAAAACTACGGAATTCTCGCACCTCATAAGTATTTAACCAAGACAAAGGGAAAGAAGTCGAAGATAATCCCCCAACCATGGACCATGGACATGCGAGGTCCATGATCCTCAATGTGATGAAGTTACCACACTTTGGAAGTCATCAGAAGGTTAAATCATGCATTAAGCTCCTACTTTCATGCTTTCATGGTGGTTATCTGTGGCTGGACAGATGCATCACCGTATATATGGTGTTGATCCATAGGATCATCGAATTAAGCATGCAAGACCAGACCCACAAGACTTTTACCCAGGGAAGGTTGCAGATTGTGCCCTGGCACATAAAATAAAAGACACCTATGGTGATGTGGAAAAGGGTAAGTGGGGCTACAAGGTAGCCTCCATCCAGAATGGCGTAATCTGCCTAGCTTGCAAGTTGATTGCTGGTAATATAGTTAGGAAAAATAGACCCACGCAAGCCACGGGGTTTTTCGTCGACCTCACAGGAAAATGTGTGGAAGGGATACAAATGAATTGGGAGAGATACCTCATGAACCAATTAGAGAAATACTAGCACGAAGCTCAGGATCAGGGCTACGAGTTCCATTTCAGTTGGCTGTTGATCCTCATCGCCTTCATTGTTTTGGAGATGCTGGAAGGAGTGACTTTCCCTTATATTGAGCCATCTGAACCACTAGCTGTGAAATTCACTATGCTCCAGTATTCAAGTGACATGGTGTAACAATGGCAGTCAAATGCGGTATTCCACACCTATTACCTGCAACTAAAGAGGGATATTGTGCCTTTCACTCGCATGATGCCGAATACCCTACACAGGCAGTTGAGATAATTAAGGCATTAGCCTTGGAATGTAAACAACTCAATATTTGAAGTGCACAGACCTACGAGCGCTTTGCAGAGGACCCTGAGCTCAAGACATTGGATTCACAACTTCAGGAGGAAAAGAAGAAAGCAACAACAATGAAATCATAGTTAAAGCCACTACCAACAATCGAGAGGATGAAAATATCCCAAGAACAACACATCGTTCAGCAACAGGTCCATGCTATCCAAAGTAAAGTCATGGAAGTGACCCAAAGTCTTAGCTAGTGCAGGATGAAGCTTGCACACTTTTTGAGGAAATTGAAGGACAAGATGCACAACTAGAACAAGTGGTCATTTCGATGCAACAACACTTGGCAGGACCCGTGAATGAGAAAGTTATTCAGGAGTTCGTCGAGAAGGAGGCTCTGGAAAAGAAGCAGGTCGAAGCAGCTTGATCTAAGCTTGAGGCATTTGAGGTAGAGCTACCTATATCTGAGTGACTTGGGATGAGTCATAGGTGAGTGTTGGGGGCATGTTGGCCCTTAACCAAGTTTTGGAGAACTTGGGTCATGTTTGACCAATTTTGGGACTTCGACAGGCTGGTCGAAGACATAGCACCAAGTGAAGAGGATATCGCAGGATCTCACCACCCTTTGCGGGCCTTTTGGGTTTAGGGTTTATGTAACGGGTATGGGATGTCAACCCATTGGTTTTTACCCATGTTTAGGCCTTTTTGTAAAGTATAAATAGAAATATATGCGATGTAAGTAAAGAGAAAAGAAGTGTTGTGCTAAGTGCAAGAGATGTAAGTAGTTGGATTTATGTGATTAAGTTAGCTCTGTGCATATTGTGTAGTGGGAACTTGCAAAGATGAGTGCAAGTGATTGTAAGGAAATCTCTATGCCTAGATCTACTCAGGGAAGTAGGATTTGGCAAGGTGCGCATAGATCTCTTGTCTTATGTAGAGTAGGTTTTGAGGCGTTGTGCATGTAAGGATATTGACATAAGATAATAAATAAGAAGAAGAGTTGGTGGACGTAGCCCCACGATGGGGTTGAACCACATATATCCTGTGTTATGGTTGTTGTGTGTGATTGATGTGATGTATGCTTAGTGCTTAGACTTTATGTATGTTAGATGCATCTGATATAGTATCTTAGTGCTTAGTAATGTGAATGAATTCTAGATCTGATCTGTTTATATGTGCTAAGTGATTGAATGTGTTAGATCTCATTGAATATTGTGTTTCTCTGTAATTAAGGTTTGTACCTGCGATGTGAATAAGAGTTAATTACTAATGAATGATAACTACTAGGTGGTCTGTTATAGTGTTGTTATCACAGATCTGTGTCCCAGCTAGGTTGTAGACACTTGAGTCCTACAACCCCCCCTGCCTCTACCTCAAGTGAGACTTCATCTTCTTCGCAGGTGTTGCTAAAAGTGTCGGTAGTTAGGGTTTTGTTGGTGCATTGTTGTAGCGTTGAAACCCAGGTATGCCCCTATGCAAACAACTACCACTCACCATTTCTTGCATTTCCTTGCCTATTAATTCCTTTAGTTTCACAACCCCTCCATCCATGACATACTTGATCTCATATGGCCCTATCCAATGCATTCTAATTTTCCCCAGGTGCTGCAAATATTTACTATCATATAGGAGAACCAAATCTCCAACTTTGAAGTTCTTCTTCTTAATATGTCTATCATGCCATGCTTTATCCTTTTCTTTCTATACCTCCTGATGGAAACTAGCTATGATTATGTCTTCCTCTAGTTCCATGAGTTTGGATAATATTTCCTATGTTGTGCCTCTTTTTGCTATATCTGTAATTGCTGCAATGTGCAGACTTGGTATCAAATAATATAATGGAACTACTGCTTCCTATGCATACACCAACATGATGGGTGTTTGTCCTGTTAACTTATTTCATGTAGTACTATAATCCCATAGCATTGTTGGTACCTTCAAATTCCAATCATCCCTATTTACATTACAAATCTTGGTCAATGAATTCTCCAATATCTTGTTGAATGCTTCCAATATTCCATTCACATGAGGATGATAAGGAGTTCTCTTATGATGATGTATCTCAAATTATTCTAGCATTGTCTAGATTGTATTCTTGATAAAGTGATTCCCTTGATCACTCATCAATATTCTTGGACATCCAAAGCTTGTAAATACATGTTCAAATAAAAATCATGATGCGGTCTCTGTGATACAATTTTTCATTGTTGTTGCCTCATTCCATCTAGTCAAGTATTTTATCATTGTAATAATATATCTAGCTCTTGATCTTCTTGTTGGTGGATTAATTGGACCTGCAAAGTCTACTGCCCACTTATCAAACACTTGCAAAGTGACTTGCGGTCTCAATAGAATATCATCCCTCCTGAATAGCTTCCCCACTCTCTGACAGACATCACAATTTTGACAATACTCCTTTCAATCCTTGTGAATTGTTGGCCACCATAATCCTGTGCACAATACCTTATGAAAAATGGATTTCCCTGCATAGTGTCCTCCAACAATCCCTCAATGTGCTTCTTATAAAATGATAGGCCTTTCATGCTCCATAACACATCTCCTCAAAATTTTATCTGATCCAAGCTTGTATAAATGACTTGCAATCAATTGGTAGTCTGCAACTTTGACCACCATATTTTTCTTATGCACAGTAGTAAATTCTCTTGGTGCAAATCCTGTACTCAAAAACTCAATAATGTCAAAAAAATACACATTGGCTATATGTAAATAAAACAATTTTGCATCCAAGAGGTTGTCCTCCAAGTTATTTGGTTCTTCTCCATTAGTTATCTTAGATAGATGATCTGGTCCTGCATTCCATCTTTCATGATTCACCACAACTTCAACGTCAAACTCTTGAAACAAAAGTAGCCATATACATAATCTTCCCCCCAACATTGGCTTATTGACTAAGTATATAAGAGAACAATGATCTGTAAAAATCTTGAAATTTTTACCTAACAAATAATGTCTAAATTTCTGCAAATAATATACCATAGCTAATCCTTCTCTTTCTGTAGTATTGTAGTTTTGTTTTGAATATGATAAATTTAAGATTGAAAATGCAATTGGATGATCTATTTCACCTTCTCTTGGTTGTGTTAGTATTGTTCCTAACTCTTTTCTAGATGCATCCACATGTACATGAAATTCCTTTGACCAATATGGAAACACCAGACTTGGCGTAGTCACCATTTTCTCCTTAAGAATATCCAAACTCTGCTGGCAGTCTTCATTCCACTGATATTTAGTATCTTTCTTCAACAATTTCTCCATAAATGAAATAATCTATGCATATCCTCTTATAAAATTCCTATAATAACCTTTATGACCAAGTGTACTCTTCAACTGGCACACTAACTTTGGTGGTGGTAAGTTAACTATGAAAACAATTTTAGTAGGGTCAACCAACAGACCTTGTTTACACACCACATGCCCTAAAAAAATCCCAAAAGGTGCACTGAAAATACATTTCTTAATATTCAATGAAATATGACATTGTCTACATATGTATAACATCAATCTTAACACTTCAACATGGTCCTTAAATAAACTAACATTTTCCAATCATCCTAGTAAACCTCCAAAAACTTATGAATGAAGTCCTTAAACGTTGCTACTACTACTCTTGAAAAAATGGTTGGTGCATTCTTCAACCCAAATGACATAACTATATACTAAAATGATCCTCATTTTGTGGAAAATGGTGTCTTGTGTCTATCTTCGGGTGCAATCCTAATCTGATGATATCCTGAAAACCCATCTATAAATGAATAAGCTTCTTGACCTCCTACATTCTCCAAAATATCATCTGTAAATGAGGTCAGAAAAGGATCATGTAAGCAAGAATCATTCAATTTTCTAAAATATACACAATCCTAATTCTCCCTTGCTTATTTTCCCGCACCACCATAGGACTGATTCATTTTTATTCTTCCACAGGTTCTATGACACCAACTTCTAACATCTTGTCAATTTCCACCTTCACTTTATCCTTGTATATTGGGTTCAACCCGTAAGGTCTCTGTCTTATAGGTCTAGCTTCTAGATTCAAGGGGATATTCATATCTCCTAGTTATCCTGCTAATCCCTGCATCTCTAAAAATGTTGTTGGGAACAAGTCATTGTATTCATGAAGTAACTTTGTGATTCTTTCTACGGTCTGATTATTCAAATAATCTCCAAAGCTTTCAAACTTTGGGTTTTCTGCAGTTCCAATGTTTACCTTCTTGATATTCAATGGTGTAACATAATCTTCTTAATCTATATTTGGACCTTCTACTTCCCTTTTACCTTCAACTTCTAGAATTTGAATATTGTGCG
>SNQJ01S0047386.1:31556-47707 GCA_010110895.2 Picea sitchensis | reverse complement strand
CAATATAACAATATAAATTTTATGAAATATAATATAAAATACAAGATAATCAATATCAATCAATATATATGAGTCATAATCATTACCAATAAATATATGTGAATATTTTAATCATGATAAAATCTGTTTATCAATAAAAGTAAAACATATTCTTTAAATTTCATAATTTAGGTGACTCTAGTCCATAAAACTATCATCATCACTCTAGAGGCCTATCCTATATGGCGCTAGTGCTTCCAAATATCCCATCTTTTAACATGTATGCCTAAAGTTGCTCTCTAAGCCTCTTGGATTCTTTTAGATATGGAGTCAATTGTTCAATAGTTGCATAAAGACCACTCATGACTTTTGCATTAATGTTTCTTTCTATCCCAAATAATATAGGGACCAAATAACAAGTCGTTGCATGCAAAGGGCTATGCAACATTTTCTATCTTTCATCAATTACTTTACATATTTCCATGTACTCATTTTCCACATTTTTAAAGGATTTTGCAATGTGATACATGCCTTCATAAAAATAAAAATAAAACCATAGAAGGGGTGTCACTATCAACCATGTGAAGCATATCAACAATTAGGTCACATGCTTTTTAAAACCTTCACAACTTTCCCAAAAATCATTGCTTAAAATGATTTGTTCCAACTCCTATTTAGATTCTTTTGAAAAGTCGAAGTTTCCCCACTCAATGTTGCAAATAACACTTCTTATACTTATCTTTTCCTTGACCACTATTTTGAGAGTAATGTAATATGTGGTAAATCTGGTATTGCATGACCCTAGTAGCTCTCTAGATGCTTGCTTCCTACACAAGCTCAATGTGAGTTGATGGTTAAATATGAAGTGAGACATGTGTTTCCCTTTCTGAATTGTCTCATTAATCCATGGAAACTTTGCTAAATCATGTGCAACAAAAATTTAAGGAAACGAGCAACACAAGGGGTTCAATAAATGTTTTTGTACTTATCCATTATCATATTTCCAACTCCCACACAATTTGAGGCATTGTCGGTGACAATTTGGACCACATTTTCTTCCCCAATTTCAATAATGGCTTCTTCTAAAATCTTGAAAATGTATTATGAAGTCTTCTTCTATGTTGTTGCATCAAATACCTTAAAAAAAAACCTTTCAATCAATAAAACAACACATTAATTAGTGACCTATGACACATGTCTAACCAACCATATAATCAAATTGTGCACCCTATTTGTTTCCAAGACTTCTTTTATCATAATCAATCTTCTCGTCACCTCTATTACCATTACGAATAGAAAGTAGGTGGTCCATCACTATTGTTAAAGACACAACAAACTCGTCATTACATAATTTTCATTTCACATGTCTCCAATTGGGCCCATCTAGTTTTGCACATGTTTCCATCTTTTTTCTATTGATTTTGGAGGTGTCATGGCAAATGTTTCTACATTTTGCATTTTTTATTTTCATAGATCATGTTTATATTTTTTTCCCATTTTACAAGATTTGTTTGTTTTCCTAGGCTATACTATATAGGTGTTTGATAAAAAATAAAATTACAAAATATGTAAAAGGAATGAATAGAAGAAAAAAAAAACAAGATTATGTTGAGTAGCTTACCTTCTCCCACAAGCTTGGGGTCTAGGCATGGAAACTAGAATCTATAATATAGATATAATGGCTGTACAATATAGTCATAGCATTGAATAGTGAGTAGTAACAAATTCCCTTGAGGCTTGGATACTAACCACAATCACCAATGAATACAAATCACATGGCACATGCTACAAGCTACAGTTGTGGGCCATGGAAAATCCCCTAGCCACAACAGTAAACGATGGAGGTAGGTTGGAAACAAAAGAAGTCCATGTAGGTCACTGATCCAACAAGTGTGTGGTATACCATGGTCCATCTAGTAATGGAGGGTCAATCTCACACAATTCAAGGGTTCTGGTTGAGGTTGAGGTTGAGGGTCGATGAAAATGGAGGTGGGTCGTCTAAGTGAGGAGTGAACAAACAAATGTAGATATGATTCTAGAGTCAACAGCCCTATGGTTAGCACATTTTTTTATAAATTATAAAAAAGAAAGAAACAAATTAAAAACTAAAATTCAACTTAAGGTTTTCCCTAGTTTTGAATCTCTCTTCAGATTTGAATTCAAATTGAGGTTTGGCCATGAGGTTCGATGAACCTAATTGAATGGAGGTGGGTCGTCTAAGTGAGGAGTGAACAAACAAATGTAGATATGCTTCTAGAGTCAACAGCCCTATGGTTAGCACATTTTTTTATAAATTATAAAAAAGAAAGAAACAAATTAAAAACTAAAATTCAACTTAAGGTTTTCCCTAGTTTTGAATCTCTCTTCATATTTGAATTCAAATTGAGGTTTGAATATGACTTGAGGTTTGGCCATGAGGTTCGATGAACCTAATTGAACTAAAAATTTGTTTAAGTTCACCGAATTTCATGCCTCAAGGTTGATATTTGGTGAACCTTGTAGATCAAATTTCATTAAATCCCTTGAAATTTTCATTTGAATAAAACACTATATTTTTCAAAAGAAAATACATATACAAACCAAAAAAATTGTTTACGTTCACCTAATTTCATGCCTCAAGGTTGATATTTGAGAAAAATTTCATTGAGTCTATAGTGAAAGAGAGTATTAGAAAATTCCTAAAAATGATAAGATGAAAAAATCTGTCATCTTTGTAATACTAAAAAGGTGAATGATAAAACACATTATATATTAAAATGTATCATAAATGTTCACATTAAATCTCAATTTCAAACTATTTATAATTATTTTGATTTTCCTACCATATTAATTCATCAAAATTATAATAAAATTAAAAAACAAAATTATTAATAATTTTTAATATAAAAACAAAATTCTAAAACAAATCATTCAAATTCTTCAAAGTTTAATGATTGATATCTATCTATCTACAATTCATATACAATCTTCAAAATTTCATAGATATTTAATATAAAATACAATTTTAATTGAAAATATATTCCATAAGATAACCAAATTTCTCTTACATTATAAATATGTTGATTTTTTTAAAAATTTCATGGTAATTATTTTTTTTTTTTACTTATTATGAAAATTATAATTTTTATTTTTATCTTTTGTAATTAAAAAAGGAAAATTGTAATTTTTCTTTTTCAAAAAAATTCTAATCATAATTGTATAAAAAGATGAGAAAAACTATTAAAATAAATTATGTTTTTTTATTCTAAATAAAAATAAATATTTTAACTAATAAATTAATTCATTTTAATAGTTTATTTAATTCTTCTTATTTTAGATAACATAATTTTTCCAAAATATGTTCTCAAACTATGTTCTCTTTTCACTTAAAACGTTTAACTCATGCTATTTAATTAGCTCTATTTATGAACTTAAATAATAAATTGGTTGCACATCAAATTGTTTATTTGAAGAAGAGTATATAATACATTTTATTTTGTAAATATAAAATAATTTTATAGTTTACTTAATATGTTATTTATAGTTTACTTAATATGTTATATTTTTAGGTAATAAAAGAAATTGAATTTTGCTTGTGTGTGGTTTTAATTTAATAAATCATATGTGAAAGATTTGGTGTTTATTATATTTTTTGTTTTGTTCCACGAAGCATATACATAATATGTATTCAAAGAATTATCATAAAACTACTTATTTAAACTATTTATTAAATTTGTTTTGAATTATTTACTTATAATTTATTTACACATAATTATAGTATAAGGTTGTAATATCGAGTTATATTAAAAAAAAATTGAGTTTGTATGACATAAAAGGTGATAGATTTGGGAGCACCACCTTTTGTGTTGGATTTGCGTATTATTTCCATCACTCTTTTCAATGCACACTCCTTGAAGTATCATCTTAGTGGCAAAAATTATGACACGGGGAGATATTTACGTAAACTTTGTGTCTCAGTTGCATCGATCAAGTTTGAAAAATAACTTTTCAAAGACATTTATGTCTTCTTTTTGTGGAAAAAACATGTTTTTGTGTCGCTTTAGAGTTGATGTGTCAAATTAACGTCGTTGCCAGTCTAGTTAACATTGTGCTAGTGACATAGTTTAGTTTTTTTGTTTTTTTTTAATGGTAAATGGGTAAATTCTATCAATAAAAGGCTGCAACAAATATTACAATAAATACTACATCATGGTATAGTTCTAGATAGTTTCAAAGTAACAGTTACATAATCCATAAAAGATCATGTTATAGGGCCAAAACAAATATTGGCCTTGTCCTTATGCAAAATTACCCAATGCTTATTTATGCTATATATTTTATAGAATATGCCTATTATTCTTAAAGTCCTAAAACAAATTATCAATGCTCGCATAATGGCTAGCAACATCCTCAAAAACATGTACTTGTTGGTTTAGATTCTCAGTTCGCGAGTTCCATTTTCTCAAACCAGTGCATAGTTTCTTCCTCCTTTATCTCTAGACTCTAAACAAGTTAGTTGAAGTCCTTTGATTCAAAGCCATTGACCAATCACCCCTGCAAAAAATTAGTGTCAAATTGTTGAGAAGATTGCATTTAGTTTCCACAACTACCACCTCTTGCTTTCATTCCACTAGAGACCCCATGATTTCTACTACTTGTGATGTAATTTGGATTTCAATTTCATGGATTTTTGTAGCAAGATTAAATAGAGAAGACCTATTATGGTGAATGTGCTCTTCGTACTTCTTAGAACTCTTTGAAATCCTTATAAATCTCTCGAATCTATTAGTTACCCTGTAGAAATAATCCCTTCTGCAAGTGAAAGATATACTCTATCAACAAAAACCGTCAAATTCCTCGAATATTGATAGCTATGTAATCCCCTTTTACCTAGAATAAAGAACCGAGTGCACCTTTAAGAATTCTAGCTCGATGGGTGCCCAACCCCTGAAGCCACACACTGGTCTTGCCCACAAATTTTGAGCCCAACGAAAACTTGAGTCCTTTTTAAATCCTAAATATTGGTTATCCACCAAGGAGGCAGTTCACCTGGCAAATCCCTGGAACAATGAGATAGATTAAACAACAAATAAAAAGAAGTAAAAATGGTTACATGATTAAGGAGATTCACAAACCCCCCATGCTTATCCAACAATAGCACCATTATCCCACAACGAGACAGGGTTGTAAGGAGCATCAAGAATAAAAGCATGCAGGAACAATGTTGATAGCATGTGAGCATAGGAGTCCCATCTCTTCACATTATTTTTCATGTGTTTGAAGGGTGGTCATGATTACATGCCATGTGATAGATTATGGATCCATTACTACTCACCATATGATGGTTTACTAGCATTAAACATGTTGTAGTACTATGCATTGATTAAGTTATTGATTAGTGATTTGATACACCATTAACAACAAGCTCGCCCTCCTTTTGATTTGAGCCAGCATTTGTCCATTGATCTTCTTCTTTGTTGTGTCCTTGCAAAACATGATAGTATTTAATATCGGAAAAGAAGCCCTATCTGTCTATTTCAATCCAAGATTGAAGCTAGCGGGTTATCTTTGGGCTCTGAATTTTTGACCATATAGTTGATAGTAGTCCTAGAGTCTCCTATCACCTTGATCTACCCAATGCTTCATCCTCTTGGTCACCTTCATCAACTAACCACATGTTATTTCCACTCTATCTTTCCATCCCTTAAGGAACTTTAAGGATGAGGGGATACTCTCAAAGATTTTCATCATTGTGTGAGGTGCCATCGATTGTTGCCCTGTGGCTAACTCAAACAAGCCATACATTGTCATTGATCTATTATACATGTTGTAGTTAAACTAAGCTAAGTCTAACAATAAAGGTATCTAGTCTAAACAAAAAAAGATGCCTTCAATAATGTTATTGATGTGCTTTGTTTACCCATTAGTCTACATATGATAACTTGAACGCATCATTGACTTGGTTCAAAGAAGCCTAAACAAATCTCTCAAAAAAATCTCTATGAACCTTGTATCCCTATATGACACAATCTTCAATGAAAGAGCCCACAACATAACAACATGTCTAAAGGACAATTTTGTAACTTCCATAGTGAAGCAAGGACATTAATTTGAATGAAGGTCACGTATTTGGGAAATTGGTCCACCACAAGCAATATTTCATTATAACCCTACAAAATTGGTCGTTGAGTAATTAAGTCCATAGAGGTGCTTGCCTAAGGTCTCTCTAGCATTGGTAAAGGTTGGATTGGTTCAATTAGCATTCTGGTGTTGACTTTATCTTGTTGGCACAAAAAACAAGTCTTGGTGTACTCTTCAACATCCTACCACATACATTCCTAGTAGTAACCTTGTTCTAGTAGAGCTAATGTTCTTTGGTGTCCTGGGTGCCCTACCCAAAGCGAGTCATGGCACTCTCCCAAAATATCTCTATTAAGGTTGTATGAATTGGGCGCGTACAACTGATCACCAAAATACAACAATCCTCAGTCCATCCAAAACTTCTTCATTTTACCTTCCTTCACTTGTTTCATGATGTTCAAGGCAATGGGATCCCTCTCTAACCCCACCTTGATCTTTTCATGCAGGTCTAAGAAGACTTATACTTCAATTCCCATAGGCATTAGAAAGACTCATCATCCTCCTCAAAGATTACAAGTTATGCCTTCCTGCTCAACGTGTTTCCACAATATTCATCTTTCCAAGCCAATACTCAATGGTCATGTCAAACTCTGTCAATAAGTCTTACCACTATGCCTTCTTAGGTGATAAGTTCAGCTAAGTGGAAAAGTAACTCATTTTCATATTGTATGTTTCCACAATGAATAGCTTGCCTAGAAAGCAGTACCTCCATACTTATAGGCAATGCACAATTGCTATCATCTCTTTTTCATGAATAAGGTACCCTTGCTCATGATCTTGTAGATTTCTACTCTTATATGCTAATGGATGACCATCATGTGTCAAAATTCCTCCAATGGTATAGTATGTGTCAAATTCTAGGAACTCAACACAAGTGTCGACACAAGTCTATGCTTCAATTCACAGAAGCCTACATGACACTTTTTCAACCAATTACAAGGTTTATTCTTCAACAAATCACTGAGTGGTGCCAAAATCTTGTAAAATTCAACAAACCTGCGAAATAGTTAACCAACCAAGGAAACTCCTTACCTCATGAACTATTCTTGGCTCTTACCAATCCTCAATCACCCTGATCATTGTAGGATCCATGTGGATGCATCCTTATCCTATCCAACGAACCAAGAACGAAATTTGGATCTACCCAAAGACACACTTGGACTTCTTCAAGTTTAACTAATTCTACTTCAGGGTTTCAAATACCTCTGCCAAATGCCTCTTATGGTCTTCCATGTTCTCATTGAACACCATAATGTTGTCCAAGAATAGGTTGAACACATTATTCATTAAGATGCAAAAGGTAGGAGGAGCATTGCACAACCCAAAAGGAATAATGAGAAACTCAAAACTACCATATCTCATCACATAGGTTGTCTTCGCCTCATCTCCTTCTGCAATTCTTACTTGGTGGTATCCTTGCCTCAAATCCAACTTTGAGAAAACCTTCACCTTATCCAATTTGTCAAAACAATCTGTGACGGTTCTTGACAGTTCACTTATTCAACGCATGGTAGTACAAGCACATACTCAACTTTGGGATTCCTTCTTCATCTAGAAGAGGACCAGTCCTCCATAAGAGGATCATGAAGGCCTGATGAATCCAATGTCAATAAGATTCCTCAAATGCGTCCTTAGTTCTTCCAACTCTGGCTCTGGAAGTGGAGCCTTTGTCGAAGGCTTCAACCCCAGTTCAAGCTCGATAGGATGATCCATGATGTGCCTAGGAAAGAGCACTTTTGGCAAGGTCTACATCATTTAGTCTGCAAACTCATTTAACACATCGACAAGTGATGAAAAAATAGGCATCCTCGCCCCCCCTCATCCACTTCTCCAATCAACGCTCCAACATAGAGTTGAGACTATGGGCGCCAAGTTTCCCTCTTCATGCTCAATGCAAATGCCAACTATACATTTCCATCATGCTTCTTTTTTTTTGTGCATGCAACACAAGGCTTGTATCCATCAAGTATCACCAACCTCTTCTCAAATGGTATAAGAATTTCCTTATCTCTCCTTAGGAAGTATTTCCCAAGGATGTCTTCAAAATCATCCAACTGCACTACTGTGAATTCAACATGACCCTTCCATTGTTCCAACTGTATGTGAACTCTAAATGCAACCCCAACCACTATGTTTTCCCTAGAATGGACCACGTTGACTAAAGCATTGCATGGATCAACCCTAGAAAAAGTTCACCAACCAACCCCTTCAAGTTGTTGGAGGCATCAAAATCCACCATTTCCCTTTACCAGATTTCCAATTTTCACAATAAGATCCACATACAACATTGATTTATGTTTTCCTTCGTTACCACCCAAGGCACCCAATCTTTGCAAAGACACCCCCAAGTAGGGTTGCTTCCTACTCTTTGCTACAGAAGTCTTTTGCATACAATTTTTGTTAAATGAATATCACCAGGAAATGAATAAGTCTTACATAGACTTGGAGCAGGTTTCCTTAAGGTACCATGTTGCCATTCATCCAGATCTATTTGTCCCTCGGTGCCCATCTTGGTCCAACTGTTCTTGAACTCAAGACTACTTGAAACACATCTTCCATAGCTACTACAAGCACTTTCACTCCACTAAAGTGCATCCTAAGGCATGGTGGCAGGTTTGACAAATACTCAGTCGACCTGATCGCACTTGCAAAAATAGTTATGTTCTATCTTACTCCACCATCCTCCAACTTCCAAGATGCTCCAATCTCTCCAACATTGAAGAAACCTCTGGATCTACCTTCGACCACTTTAGTGGGAGTGGACATCCATCCAACACCTACTACATCAAGTTCCATTGGGAGTGACGTCCAACTTTCCTAACCACCATATTTGGAATAGTGATGAAGTACTACTCTGAAACCAACTTTTGAAATGGTGAAGGAAAGTGCAACAACCTTGATACCATATGTCACAGTCCTACAGGTTTTGCTAGAAAAATTTTCGTTTCAACATCCATTAGGACATGGGGCACTACCCAACCTCATTCTAGTAACAAAATCACCCTTGAACAAAGGCTACCAAAACATGCCTCTCAACATGTTATAGCAAGATTTTCCTCACCATTTCTATCTTGCACAGAGGGCCTTTTTCCATTTCCCTATGCAAACTTATCAACCCCTTTTTGATAAATCCAGAGCCAAAAACATATATTTTTCCACATATACGCTCCCTAACTGCTTTGCAAGATGCGTATACGCTTGATGCTCCACTACAGCTCACGTATATCGGGATTTGTGCCAGAAAATACAAAATGAGGTCAGGTTTCCATGTCACGAAAGAAGATCTCTGATCTTTGGCCTTCCATATACTGGAAACATTCTAAATCGGCCCTTCAGTTGCATTCTGGAGGCTATAAGAGCACAATTTCGAGCTATGGAAAAAAAGAGAAAAAGCATTCAACTTTGAGAGCAAAGTTACTATGGAGAAATTACTTCATATTGAGTATGCATCCCTCTGTCCCTCAAGTCTGAACACAGTGTTCAGCCCCCAATCTCTTCCCTTGTTGTCAAGAGGATCTCACTCTCTCTTTGCTACGAGCTTGCCTTTGGTGGAGGATTGAAGTGGTGGAGACCCAGTTGGAAGAAACTTGGTTTCTTGGTTTCAAACCATGCCGACACAGAAGTCTGTAATGTTGATACTTCTCTTGATCAATTATTAATAGAAATACTCATTTCCTGTCCTATCGATATCTTGCAAATATATGATTATTATCCATGGGCATGTTTTTAATGTTTATTAATGGATTGTGCTATCTGATGTGCTAACTCATTTTATATATTGTCAGTATATACTTGCATCGCTTGTTTGTTGAGAACTCCTTGCAGGTGTAAGGCTTTGGGTCAAAGTGCTCAACAGAGGAACGACATCAAACGATTGAATCGAGGTAGGCTTCTTCCTCGTATTACACATTAGTTTATATAGTGCATGTTGGAATTGAGTTGATTTTTGCAGTCATACCTGTCTGTTGTGGTTTACCCTTGGCCATAGAGAGTTTTTCCCTTGTAACAGAATTGGCGACTCCGCTGGGGATAGATATTCCTTCTAAGGGATGAAGTATTTTTCCTTCTTACATTGCTCTTTTGCCTTTGTATTTCTTGTCATATCACAATTGGACAAAGTTTGTTCACTCTGGGTCTGGGTTTCCAGCCTTTTAACCTTCCCTAGCCTTGTTTTAAAAGATATACGCCCCTTTTTCCCTGACAGTCGCGTGTATATGCATGTTGTCCCACTACAAGAGGCATATATATTCCCTTTTCTCTTGAACAATCGCGTATACCACTTCCCCTTGCTTGCTTGCTTGGTTTAGTGACTGTTGGGTAGGTTTTGAGGATCATTGATCCTTCTTAGGTCTCTGTGGTGCCTATTGAGATTATTTGGGATGACAGGAAACCTTTTTGGAGTTGAATTTTTGGGCGGCATATTTCTCTTTGTTTTCCGTTTTTTATTTGTCCTTAGTAGTTGGGTTGTCTGCTTAGTTGCTTGGTATTCTGCTCGGGTGATTGCTTTTATACACAGTAGAAGTTGCATATCAAGTCGCTTATCAGTGCATGCATTTTCTCTTTTAAATACATTGAAAATACAAAAAAATAGGCATTTTGCATTGGTTGGTATTTTTGTCTTTGAAACTTTATCATTAGCTTGGCACATTTAGCGAAAGATTGAATTTTATTTCTGAGTTGCAGAATTAAAATTGAAGATTGCACTATTTTATTTAGCATATCATTCACTGAAAAGTTAAAGTTAGCCTTTGCATTATATATATTTTTATTTTTATGCAAAGTCATAACACCATGAGTTTCATTTCCATACCCTTTTGAGTAATCACGGCCAATAAAATTTACGCTTTAAACTAAAATTGATTAGTCACAATTTTATTTTTTAGGGTGCACAAACTAGCCTAGGATTTAGTGCCTTGAAATAGGATTTTGTGAGTAAACTTCTCCAAGGCAATTAAATAAACTTATGTGTCTGAGACGGGGAGTTGAGAAATCCATTGTATAATTGGTAATATCAGGAGGCTCTTCTCACACCAGAGTTAAGCACGAATTCACGCGAAGTTTGTTGAAGGGATAACCCTTGGATACTCACCTAGCGTCAGAGATATTTTTGTGGATTTATTCGTATTTGGAGATCTTGCTAGTATCCATACCTCTGTGAGATGTTCTACTTTCAAGGTTTCAGGCTTTGCTACCCTGCCCATACGGTGATCCGGACTTATGACTGTTCGCCTGTGCATCGGTTATACAGCGGTTGATTGGTTGCTTGACTTAGGTTTCTCATCCTTTATGGAGGATTACCTCTCTTGGGGGGTCTGACCGACTATTTCTCGAGCCTATGAGGGCCCTTATAACTGATTATGTTACCTCCAAAGTTTAGCAGGGAGTCTCAGGTCCCTCTTGGACGAAGCATACCTTCTTTAGCGAGGGAGGCCACTCAACCACTTTAGCCTGTTTGCATGCATTTTGGTCGTTTGACTTTTTGGTATGTTCTTTTATTGTTAGTATACCATAGGATTTTGTGTTGGGTCTTTGCTATCATGGATAGTGGAGTTCATTTTTCTCCCGCGTTGACTGCTACCCCCCCATGACGTTCATGGGGGAAAATCCATTTGTTTTGTATATTGGTATGCAGAACTATAACACTCAGTCTGCACCTTGGGTCGCTAGCCATTTTTCTGTTGATATTCCTTCCCCCATGTAGCCCTCTCCCTGGCCCACATATATGAATCCTAGCATTGGACCCGGGGGCACCATGGCTCTGATGACTACTTCTTCATTTGATATGATTCGTGTCCCCGTGGGAGGTTGGAACCTTCCTCCTTACGGATCCAATACTAGTTATGCTCTTTCAGGAGACAATACTCAGATGGGTGCCTATCCCACTTATTACCCCCCGCCCATGTATCTTTCGTCTGCCATGTCAGTTCCTTCAAACACTTTTTCCATGACAAGTCCTCAAGTACCCCCAGGTCTTCCGTATGGGGAGAATCATTTTTTTAATTCGGGCCACCCTCTTTATGGGATCCCTTCACAAGGGGGCAACATATATCCTCACTCGAATAATCCTTATCCAACCTCGGTCCCTCCACAGACCCTAGTGACGATGCCTGTCCAAACCTCATCAGACCATTTTGGTGTGAACCAGCACCTTTCTGGGTTGGGGCAAGGGGTACACCAAGATCCTGCTTGGCTTGCAATTTTTTAGAATCAGTCTTTTCCCAGACATTGGACTTAAATGCCACCATCAATTGCCAACTCAGTCACTGTCAGTCATACTGGTGCTCTATCTCCAACCTCTGCCAGTTATGTCGGAGATGGGTCGACTTCTTCTACCAACTATGTCAATAACTTGCCCCCAACCTCTACCAATTATGTCGGGGGCACCATTATTTTTTCCCCGAATCATAGCCATGTCACGTCTCCCGCTTCTATTCATCATACATGAGGCAACTCTCTTTCCCCTGCTAGTTACATCGAGAAGCCCAAATGCCTCAGACATAAACCTAAATTCTTTTGCAGGACT
Source organism: Picea sitchensis (assembly GCA_010110895.2). Classification (NCBI taxonomy): domain Eukaryota; kingdom Viridiplantae; phylum Streptophyta; class Pinopsida; order Pinales; family Pinaceae; genus Picea; species Picea sitchensis. The sequence goes on along the minus strand of SNQJ01S0047386.1, from coordinate 35,085 downwards.
TGCGCGAGAAGTCACCTTACTCGTTTGTGTCCAATCACTATCGAGATACCAGAAGCATGGGGTTCACCCAAGAGCCCTTCAAATTATGAGGCATCCATGGTTTCTCTTCACAACATTCCTCCCTTGATCGTCTCGGTGGTTCCACCGATGCAATCTTCTCCCAACCTCACCCCCTTTGTTAAGGGTGAAGCGTCTCTTGCCCCCACTACTATGCATCATCTTCAACCTATAATTGAATAAGTGGCCACACCAGTGCAATCTCTGGTCAACCCTACTCTCCCTGAAGAGAATGACACACCTTCCATCCATGTCATCAACATTCCACACCCTCCCCCTTTTGAACAAGAGATATTTATTCTTCCCTCGAATGCTCTCCTTCCAAGTCCTGAGGAGGTTCCTTTTGATTGGGACGACCTGATGGGACATCCCATTCCCCCACCTATGTCTTTTCCATTAAGAGACATTATTCGAACCATCATGAAGACTGTATCCTCCATTAGCACCTTCTCCTCCTTGACTTGGAAAGCCTTGGGTTTTTCCAGGCTATTATCAGCTATCCGCAGGATATTGACTTTTGGCAGAAGGTCGAGACGGGAGCCTTGGCCTCCCCCCTTACATGTTCATTAAACTCCCGAACACGAGTCTTAGTTAAGCTCTTTTCCTACTCGTTACTAAAAATTGAAAAGATCGTCAAGTGATTTGTCCCTTTCACACTCGTTAAAATTGGATTTGAAAGATCATGAGTCTTAATTAAGCTCTTTTCTGACTCATTACTAAAAATTGAAAAGATCGCCGAGTGATTTGTCCACTTCACACTCATTAAAATTGGATCTGAAAGATCGTGAGTCTTAGTTAAGCTCTTTTTCGACTCGCTATCAAAAATGGAAATGATCATCGAGTGAACTTGTCTTATTCACACTCGTAAATTGGATTTGAAAAGACGTCTATTTGGCACAAGTTTACCCCTTTTTCACACCAAATAGACTACAAGATATATACAAGGACATTTTTTGGCGTTAAATTGTGATTGCATCTCATGCCCTTGCTTGCAGTATTGAGCCTTTAGCCGGTTCTCGCTTTGCGTTATGAACCATGGCCCAAGCAGTTTGCATCCTCAACCAAGCAGAACCTTGTTCTTATCCTTCGCAATTTGACACCCTATACCTTGGAGGGAACATCACCCCGAGTGTCCATCTCCCGCATGCATTTATTTGCATTGAGCATAGGTACGTTCCACTGCTAGAACTAGTTTTGCTTACTTGCGATACTCGTTCCCTCCTCTGTATCATAGCATTAATTTATTATGAAAAAACAAAAAAAACGAGCGAGAATGGAGTACTATATTGTAATTGGCAGTAGTCATGTCGCCTTTGAACAAAGCACAAAGTTATTGAGTCCTTGCATCATCATAATTTTGGGTTTAGCATGGCCTTAGGAAGCTGATCTCGTTACAGAATTTTCTCTACCGACTGGTTAATCTTCCAGCCACTATAGAGAACATTATGGATGCCTCCTGCATCTAATTGTCAAATCATTAAGTCTATGTTGCCAGAGTCCACCGTATGTTTCATGCTCTTGTTCAAAGGAAGTCTGTCAACCTGTGTCGGCCACTCCTCAGAAATCTTGACTTTGCATGTCGGCCATACCCTCAGTTTGTCTCAGAATCACATGATACTTTGGTCTTTTGATGCAACCTGGCCCTACTTTCATCATTTGTAGGTCACCTTGAACCCAACAATCGACATTTCATCATGGGTTGTTGATTGGGTGGTTTCCCTTGTGTTCGACGAAAAGACATCTATTCACACTTTGGGATTCGCGCAGTGTCTTGGATGCCATTAGCCTTATTGGTGGTTTCCTCGCCTTTGCCAGCAGTTTTCATCATTGGCTGCTATTCATAGGGTCTTTTTCGTGTACTGTTTGCATTTGGCACACGCGAAAGATGCACATGGTCATTGGTTCGTGAACATGTTCTTCGTCCGATCTCCACCAAATCATGAAGCTCATGCTTTGCTCCTCATGCTAACTGATGAGAGATGCCTTAATGCTCTCCTTTCAGCGGGTCTCTTTCCATCGACTTCAGCTCATGTATTTTGGATACGAGACCTAGAGTTTTATGAGTACCTCGAGACTTGCAGTCATTAGTGGCAGGCTCTCTCGCCATTGACAGGCGGGAATACATCAATGTCTCCTGATCAATGGATCTCTCAAGTGTTTGACACCAACTCCTTTATTCACATTTGTAGAGATGTACTTGGTGCCTTGACACTTACTTTCATCATTGGTAGGTTGTCTCACGTTTGTTAACGGTATACCTCAATGACTGGTAATCAAATGATGTCTCATCGTGTTCGACCTCAACTCATTTATTCACATGATGTAGACTTGCACCATTGGCGGATTGTATTGAAGACTCGAAGACATCACTTTGTAGACACATCTTTCCTGAGTTGTTGCTTCCATTTCATTGGACCAGTACCTATTTGACTTCAGCGATCATGGGATATTAGATTATACTCCATGGTATACAGATATCTTCAGATTGATTTTGAGACTAGTTTCACTGGGCCTTGTTCATGACTATGATAGCTATTGGCATATAACCACATTTATATTTGCCTACTCATGGCCATGAACACTTGTTGGCATATTTTCCACATGGATCTGCATTGCATTTTTGGTAGCCATGTATGCAAAGTCTGTACATAATGTAATGAGAAATTGAGTTCGTCCAGATGGTTCTCTACCACTCCACTTCTGGGTTATTTGTAATGTATTTCGGCCATCGCAGATACTCCTCTGATATCACACATTAGGGGGCATCTGTTATAGCAAGATTTGCCTCACCATTGCTATCTTGCACAGAGGGCCTTTTTCCATTTCCCTATGCAGACTTATCAACCCCTTTTTGATAAATCTAGAGCCAAAAACATACATTTTTCCACATATACACTCCCTAACTTCTTTGCAAGATGCGTATATGCTTGATGCTCCACTACAGCTCGCGTATATCGGGATTTGTGCCAGAAAATACATAATGAGGTCGGGTTTCCATGTCACGACATAAGATTTCTGTTATTTGGCCTTCCATATACTGGAAACGTTATGACTCGGCCCTTCAGTTTCATTCTGGAGGCTATAAGAGCACAATTTCGAGCTATGGAAAAAGAAAGAGAAAGCATTCAACTTTGAGAGAAAAGTTACTATGGAGAAATTACTTCATATTGAGTCTGCATCCCTTTGTCCCTCAAGTCTGAACACAGTGTTCTGCCCCCAAGCTCTTCCCTTGTTGTCAAGAGGATCTCATTCTCTCTTTGCTACGAGCTTGCCTTTGGTGGAGGATTGAAGTGGTGGAGACCCAGTTGGAAGGAACTTGGTTTCTTGGTTTCGAACTGTGTCGACACGGAAGTTTGTGATGTTGATACTTCTCTTGATCAATTATTAATAGAAATACTCCTTTCTCGTCCTATCGATATCTTGCAAATATATGATTATTATCCATGGGCATGTTTGTAATGTTTATTAATGG
>SNQJ01S0047385.1:0-28946 GCA_010110895.2 Picea sitchensis | reverse complement strand
GTGCTTCAAATGTATGTAATCATTGGATTTTTCTATTAGGTACAAATAATTAATTATACATTAAATATTAATTTTCAAATATTCTCTTATAGAAAAGAAAAGAAAATGGAACTCGTTCTACACATAAAATTGGATGACAAGGAAGAAAATGGTTGATAGCAAAGTTTGTGAGTAATTGTTATTACCTTATAACAACTTAAGGTTTTTTTTGTGTATATTTTAAGCTGTTTTACAACAACCATAATTGAATGTCTTCAAACAAGTACTAACATAAAAAGAAGAGCCATCAGAAAAATTGATTGGCAATGGGTTAATTAAGGGTTGTGAGTATATGTTGGCATATCAAAAATTAATTGTCGAATTTGTAAGTATAATCTATGTTGTTTTACTTCCATCATTTTATAACTAATGAAACAAAAATGATACTTTATATTAAATCTATGATTTATTATGGGGTATAAAACTTGCAGGAAACAAAGTATGGAACTGAGCCAACATAAGAAATATTGAAACAAGGCATGGGATTTGATTTTGAACATATGTGTATGATTCATGAGTCACTTCTTGCTTTGGAGGTACGTTGCTTTTCAATTTACATTCATGTATATTATTTATTTCAATTCTCATTATTCTCACCAATGTAGATAGACTTATTACAATTTATTTTTATGTTTGTAGATGGAACTTCAAGAAGAACAAAACAATCGAGACAATCAACCAAAAATTCAACAAAATAACCCAAGGCATGGAAGTAATTGGAGCACTAACAACAATTCCAGTGAAGAATGATGACCAATATATTTGGATATCAATGCAAGATGCAATTGTATTTTTTTAAAATAATTGTCTGTGAAAATCATACATTTTTGTTTTATGTAATGGACATAGTGTCCCAATTGAAATACAAGGGATTACCGATAAGTGTCCCATTTTGTATGAAAAAGACCCTCTTATTCATATAATAAAATATGTTTTAATTTATTATAGTGTGCTATTCAATGTTGTTGTGAAATGCTACATCGTTGATTAAATATATGGATGACTAAATATTATAATGAAGAGATGAAAATTCTAATGATATAACAAATTAATCCAAACATCATATCCAAATTCACTATTCAAAATATACTATATATGTAAATGTTTTGATAAATAATGGAATTAAAAAATAACAATAATTCCACTATCACAGGGCGATGTTTCTTGGTGTATTTTAATTATTAATCTCATCGACATGCTAAATATAAAAACTCACTGATGCGTTTCATATGAAATTCACACCAGTTCTTTTATGTAATCAATTATCATTGGTTTCAATATTAATTTAATACCACAAAATTATATTAAAAATCTGGCCATCAATGCATTAATTTTATACAAACCACTGATGCGTATGTTTTATTGATACGCACTTGCGCTATTGTGTTATTGATAAACATTGGGGCTTGTTTTTTACGTAAATGCATCAATGTTTTCGATTTGTAATGCACCGGGGCATTTTTCCCTGTAACGCATGGATGCATATTATTTTATACAACATCGGTGCCTTCTTATTAATAATGCATCGGTGCGTTCTATGAAGAAATCTCGGTGCTTAATTATTTTTAACTCTCCCGGTGTGTTTTTTTGTTAAAGCCCCGATGCTTATAAGAAAAATGCCCCAGTGCTTAAATATTTTATTGTCCTGGTGCTTTCATATTTTACTGCCTTGGTTCTTTCATATTTTACTTCCCTAGTGCTTGACGTTACATGAACCACACTCGTGTTGTATGTGTATGTACGCATTGATGATTGTTTCTTATACAAAGACACCAATTTGTAAACATCTTCTAACACCTCCGGCCGCCCAGATGTTTTTAGTTATAATCAACTTCCATTATAGTATTCACAAAAACATCCGCTATCGATAAAAAATGTTGTAGCGGATGTTTTTTTGTCAATTTTTGCAATTTTGTAACATTAGAAACATGCACTATAACCTTTGCTAAAAGGTATTTTCCTTGTAGTGATTATACTCTCAATTTCAACATCAAGCTTTGGTACAAGTACATGAAAATCATCTACATCAATGACTTTTCCAAATATTTCAACGGCTACTCATGAGTTAAAATTCCTTCTTTCATACCTCTCCACGATGGTAACCACAGGTTGGGGAATTTCAATAGGTGGATTCTTCTTCTCCATCACTATATTCATAGCCTTGTAGGAAAGTTTTTGGACTAGACCTACAAAACAATATGGATCCAAAGTGAGACATCTTGAAATTTACCCTCTTGGAGGATCAAACTTGATAGAATGTTCTACAAAAGATAGAAATTAATAAATTGTTAGAAAATTATGGATTAAATATTATTTTTAATAAAAACAAATAATGATAAAACTAACTATATATTCAATAGCCTCATTTACAAAAAAAATGTCCAACAATTCCTAAAACAAAGAACTAATTTACAAAAGCATATTCATCTATGATAGGAAGAAGCTCACCAAAGGAAACCTGTGAAACCTTAGAGCTTTCTCTCAATAATAAAAGATTGTCAAGCATACTATCCTAGAAAAGAGAGCAAGACATATCTTCTGTCATGATCTCTTTGTCCTAGGGTTGATATTTTATTCCATGTGCTACAAACATTGAGAAGTGAATCCCTTCAAAAGGTACAAGATTGTTTTTTACTATTTCTAAAAAATTCTCAAGTTTCCCCGATCCGTTGCACTTGGAAGAACTGGATTTTTGGCACTTCCTAGCATTAGAAAAAGGAGATTCCATGTTAGCCAACGAAAATGTAGGATCCTTATAAAGAAGATGGTTAATTGTTCAATTGTTCTAGTCAACATGGGAAAGCTAAACATGAAGATACTTTATAGTTGATTTCTAATGTATTCTTTGTATAGATTGTACAAAACTAACTTGTGTTGAGCCACTGAAAACACTCCTCTTGCTTCGCCATGTGGTTGTGTGCTTCCTATGAAAATTGGGATTTTGATTGGGGTGGAACCTCATGCTTTCTTCCCATTGGTTTTTGAGCTTGCTGCTAAGATAAATGAGAATATATCTAAAGAAAATTTAAGTTTGGATTATGGGAGACAATGAAGACAACAAATATCAGGAGAAGACATATGTGAATGCCAATTTAGTGCCACTTGAAGAAACAATTGATACTACTACTTCCCTATTTACATATGAAATATTTTGGAAAAAGAAGATGATTAAAATAAAGCTACTAAGATAGATATTTAATCCTTTTAGACTATAAGCATGAATCAATACCAATGTAATTCTACATTGGACAAACCTTGTCAATATATTCAAAAGTTTCTTCCCCAATCAATAGTGTTTTTCCAAGATGAAGCTGTTGATGAGAGGAAATGAATGTTCATATGTCAAATTTTTGACCTATTGGTTGGATAAACCAATAGGAGGTGAGAATGACCACCCTGATTTTATAGCCTAAGTTTTAACATAATCTTTTCTTTCATGATAAGCCAGACAAGATAACATAAAATAAAAGAGTGTGTGTATGTGAAATTATTCTAAACATATAACAATGTGATGTCATACATATGTGTACCAATAACATAGAAAACACATGAAGGATATCCTCTTGCCACTTTAAATGTTTATGTGAATTATTTTATTAACAACAAGATCTGAAACTAAGGAAGGCACTAACACATAACATTAAGTAAAAACACAAATTGAAATTTGTATAATAAAAGTATACAATTTGATATATACAATGAATGATATTGACATTCAAGTGAGCGAAGGAAAAACAAGAACTCTAAGGAAAGAAATATGAATATGAAAAAAACAGTCTTCTTTATTCAATATTTCTTCATTAGTACATTAGAATGACAATTTTAAATATCTTTTAGAATTCTGCGATAGTATGGACCATAAAAATGTTCTTACATAGGTAGCTAGTGTTTACGAGACCGCTTGGCTACGACGTAAATGACAAAAAAATATTTGCACTGAAAAAGATGCAACATGCTTCTATGAATGCTTTTGGACATTGGTATTAGTCTTTGCAACCAAAACTCCGATTAGAAAAGATAATGGGGGAAACAATAAATACTTTTGATTCGGTGACCAAACAATAAGATATACCTTATGCAAACAAAAACATCAGGGTTTGACATCCTATTTTTCCATTTAAAAAAGAACTACTGCTATCAATAACATTGTTAGACCCCGATAATTCTTAGTGAACTGATAAGGAATGACTTATAAAAATGAGAAAAATTCTTTAAGCATACCATAGCGAGTGTGAAAAAAAAGATCCTTCTACTTTACGAGGATTGAAACTTTAAACCATTTTCTACCAAGAAGTTGGTAACTTCCAATCTTCGTTATCAAAAGAAAAGGTTAACTAACTGTTCAAATGTGGTCATATGGGAAGACCACAAGTCGCTTTGTAACTTCAAACTAACTAGGAAAGAGGTGTGAGAATATATAAATAGAACATATTTTTAAATATAATTTTCAAAAAAAAGTAAAAAAAGGGTGGCCTCCCTTATCCATTACTAGGTTTGAAGAGATGTTAATTTGTAATATCCCCACTATGCTAGGCTCAGATATTATGTTCTATGTTGTGTTCTGAATGAGTGTTTTTGTTGAATAGTTTTCATACATAGGTTTTAATGCCAAAAGTTGATTGATATCTTCTCACAAACAGTTGGTATGCATTCTAACCATGAACATTACATCAAACATATTGCATACACCCATAATTACTCATGAAATAGAAGAGATAACAGAGGCATTTTTATTATGGATGGAATCTAGAATACAACAATATTAAGTTTCTAAAGGTTGTTGTAACAGCTACAATACATCAACAAAACATACAACACTCAAGAAAAACCTGGAAATGATGCCTCTATCTCCTCAATCGCTACTGTCACTGATCAAATAACTCTTCCGGTTGAATGCTAACCTCTCCAAGCCCAAGAACTCAATAAAGAAAACTTGACCCACTCTAAGACATCATGATTTGAGCCCAAATATCCTACTACTCTCTTCATGAGATAGGTGTCCTGCAAACCATCCCCCCACGACCTCTTCTCTCCCTCACGTGCTTAAAAATTGTGGTTAGTCTTATCAAAGGACCCATATGGCTTAGAAAATGGGCTCGTGGCCCTCTGCTTTCCCTCACAGTTTCTTCAATGGGATTACAAATCTGATCTAGTGCCCATGGTACCCTAAAATTCACAGTCTAACACTTTAGGAAGGGTTTTGACCCTCCTAAACCTTATCTAAACCATCCAATGATCCTCTTAGGCTCAAAATGTCAAAGATTTTTCATGGCTATTACAAGACTACATGGCCTGCGAAGATGATAAATCATCCTGCAAAAAAAAGACAACTGGGTCCTCCCAGCAAGACCATGAATCTCCAACAAATCACTGCATCAATAACTATAGGTAAATCACAAGATGAAACTCAAATGGAGATCCTGAATGAATCTTCCTCTTGTCTAGCTAGGGTGGATATTGCACCATCGAAACCAAACTAGCAGTGGAAGGGTTTTACCAAAACCCCAATGAAAACCTTGGTTCTAGGAGAACTCCACAAAAAAGATCAAATCATCTTGAGGAAGGTGAAGTGCTACCCTTCCTTTATAATCTTCCATGCTCCTTCTAGATATTTCTCTTTTTGACTGAATCCATATAACTCTTATTCCCCCCTTTTAACCCCTTTTTAATGCTGGAAAGTGGTTAATTGGATTTTAAGACATTCCTAGACACCAGAAGTCCCTTTCTCATCATCGAAACCTTTATATATTTTTGTCTCGGTTCCAAAGAGATATTATACGAAGGTACCCCCTTAGATCATATGATCCAAATAACACACTTAGTGTATTTAATTAAAGTATGCTCAATAATAACCCAAAATTACAAAAATCATCATAATTCCACAAAATGAAGAGCGAACTATGCATAAATGATCCTAATGATGAAATATTGTGAATGGACTATCTTAGGCCCCATATAACTCCCCCAAATTGCTCGAGCTCACTATTAACCTCATTTTACTCCTCTGGTCAGGATAACATAAACTCACAAGTTCACCTTTGACTATAGAGCATGGGAATCCAAAAGTGGGAACATTGAAGTCCTCCTTTCCCAAACATTGCTTGTCCTCAAGTAATGCCATCACAACCTGACGCTCCATCGATTGATCCAGACTGAAACTGAAAATGATGTCAAGGTCCCAAACCACCCTGGAAGATGTGAAGCATCCTCTTCTCAATGTGGGATCTGACAAGGTATAGACATAATATGCCTCCTGAATACTACTGCTAAGTAAAGAAACTTGGTCCTGTAAAAAATCAATTAACCCCTCAATGAATGACTCTATTAAAGAACCAATCTTGTGGAATAAATAACTTTCTCTCACCTCCGTGTATTATACTAAAATCTTGGTATCCCAAGTTAATATTAGAAAGGAACCACCATGTTGTTTATGCACCACCTTGCTCATAACCTTCCAATTGTCATGCCTAGTTTGCATCCTCCTCTCCTAGAAATCCAAGATGAAATACCTATAAGAGATGAACCTACTATCATGAATAATATCCTGCACAAACATCCATGTGAAGTCACAACTTGTAGATCCACTGCCATGCTCGATCTCAAATACTAGAAAATAAAGTTTGTCCTGATCATTGGTAATGACTCCGAGCTACTCGTGGATTCTAAATATCTCTCCATTGGGTATCGCTATCACCCGTGTTTCTCCATACTCCAAATATATAACTGGAAAGTGCGTGAACTCTGATGATTATTCAATCACCGCACACATACTATTTTCTCCCTGCACCCTTGGTAAAACATGTTATGCAATCGATCAACATGCTCTCCCAGTCTCACCCAGAAATGGTCAAGGACTGCATCAATCCTGTGGTATGAGTGTGCTCTGACCTTCTTTGCTTCCAGGTCATACACTCTCCCATATCTCCCCCTACATCATCCGTGAAGCCCCTCCATGAGAACCTCTTTTGGGCCTACCTTGATGCTGTGAAACACTCTATGCTCATAGAAATGATTCACAAGATGATATCACAAGAATCCCCCTGACGGTCTTTAATAATCCAGGAAATCATAAGCTACAAAAATTAGGTCAACTCCTCAGAAAACCACTCCTCCATGCAGCCAATCCTAATTATCTAAAGAGTAAACTACAGAAAGAAAACATTGGCCATCTCATCTACATGGCATACCGAGCTATCAAACACTAATATTTGAAGGGAACCATCATGCTACCATTGCATCCCTCTAATAATTGTCATCTGATAACCATGCTCATATTGTTCTCTACTCTCCTTAACCCCCAAGCTAAAATCCCTAAAAGGACTGAGCTCAATATCCTAGATAATGTTTCTCCAAAACACTGCAATGAAGTCAAGGTCTATAGATCTATGGGTAGACTCGATCTTGGGCATCGTGAGGAAAAACCTACCTCAACATATAGAACAAATCTCAAAAACTCCTCTCACAACACCCCCACAATGACGTAGACAAATCAATGACACAACCCTGTCAATTATCTTCATAATCCGAAGAAGTATATCAGTCCAATTAATGTTAGGATCCCACCACAAAATTGGAAGTCTACCACTCCCAATGACTTCTATGAAACCCTCAGTGAACTGATCCAATAGAGCCTAGATCTCCTCCTGTGTACTTTGTGTACTGATTACCTAGTCCAAATGAAAGGAATCTAGCATGGCCATAATCTCACCTCTCACCCAACTGACTCAAGTGAACCTCCTGTGTCCCGTTGTATACAATGAGGGAATAAAATAACAACAATAGATTCATGTGTCCCTAACTGCAAGACTGGAAAGTGACTAGTGAATTGGTCAAGCCCAAGGGCATGAAAAAAAACTCATAAGAATACCTAAGAACAATCTTGCGAGTATCCTTCTCACTCATCATGCCCTAGTGATATTCCAATAGAATATTAATATTCAAGGAATGTACTTCTCCATGGAAATCATCCCTATGCACTAATGGAATATCTGAATAGTCACCCCGACTCCACACTACGCCCATACTATAGCATGTCTCTAAAAGTGTCTCCTCACATGGATGGTCAACTATACTCCCTCCATCATTTCATACACTACTGTTTTTGAGACTACAACCTCCGAAGTCCACGTATTATTTCAAAATAATGGATCATCCCTCTTTGGACCCTCATGCTCCAATAAATTAGAGTATGACTCTCCCATGAAGTCCACTATCTCCCACTATGTACCATTATACCTCTTTTCATACCATTGTACACCATTGCATATCGTTGTATACCATTGCATATCATTATGTATCCTATATGTTTCATTGTATCAATCACTACACTAGTGTTAGCTTAACCTGGATCCCAAGTGAACGTGTCCTCATCTTGTGCCCACTGATTTTCCAAATTTTGATCCTACTGATTTTCCAAATCTTGATCCTACCAATTTTCCATCTAAAATTTCTTCTCACTGAATACCCTCCAGGTTGGGAGGATACAACGTTGTGATACCACTGTAATATCCCCATTGTGCTAGGCTAGGATATTATGTTCTATGTTGTGTTCTGGATGAGTGTTTTTGTTGAACAATTTGCATACATAGGTTTTAATGCCAAAAATTGATTGATGTATTCTCACAAACAGTTGGTATGTATTCTGACCATGAACATTACATCAAAAATATTGCATACACCCCAAATTACGCATGACATATAAGTGATAGTAGAGGCATTTTTATTATGGATGGAATCTGGAATACAACAATATTAAGTTTATAAAGACTGTTGTAGCAACATATTACACCAATAAAACATACAACACTCAAGAAAAACCTGGAAATGATTCCTTTATATCCTCAATCACCACTGCCACTATTCAAATAGCTCTCTAGGATGAACACTGACCTATCCAAGCCAACGACCTCCACTAAGGGCACTTGACCCAGTATAAACCATCACTATTTGAGCCCAAAGAGCCTACAACTCTCCTCCTGAGATGGGTGGCTTGCAAAAAATACCCCAATGACCTTTTCTCTCCCTCATAGGCCTAAAAACTGTGGTTGGTCTCCTCAAAGGACCCCCACAACTCAACAAATGGGACTGCGTCCCTCTCCTTTCCCACACAATTTCTTCAATGGGATTATGACCCTAATATATTTCACACAACACCCTAAACTCTATGACTTGACACTTTAGGAAGGGTTTTGACCCTTCTAAACCCTATCTAAACCATCTAGTGATCCTCCTAGGCTCCACAGGTCTCCACAAATATCTCTCACAACTGTTACAAGACTACATGACCTGCAAAGATGATAAATCGACCTAAAAAACAAAGACAACTCGGTCATCCCAACAACACCGTGAATCTCCAACAAATCATTGCATCAATACTTCTAGGTAAATCACAAAATGAAACTCCAATGGAGATCCTGAATGAATCCCCCTCTTGTCTAGCTAGGGTGGACGTTACACCACTAAACCAAACCAACAATGGAAGGGTTTTTCCAAAACCCCAACAAAAATCTTGGCTCCAGGAGCACTCCACAAAAGAGATCAAATCATCTTGAGGAGGGTGAAGTGCCACCCTTCCTTTATACTTCTCCATGCTCCTTCTAGATCTTTCCCTTTTTGAACAAATCCATATAACTCTTATTCCCCCTTTTTAACCCCTTTTTAATGTCTGAAAGTGGTTAATTGGATTTTAAGACATTGTTGGACACTAGAAGTCCCTTTCTCATCATCCCAACCTTTAGATATTTTATTCCTGGTTCCACCGAGCTATTACACGAAGGTATCCGCTCATATCATATGATCCAATTAACACTCTTAGTGTATTTAATTAAAGTATGCTCAATAATAACCTAAAATTATGAAAATCGTCGGAATGCCATGAAACCAAGAGATAACTATGCGGAAATGATCCTGATGATGAAATATGGTGAATGGACTAGGCTGGGTGTTAGTGCCTAAAATTGTAGTGTTGCTACGGGAAGTTTTAAAACTTATGGTAGTAAAATGAGTGGATTGTTAGAGGAATTTATTGCATGAAGTTTTTCTTTCAAAAACCCCAATTATTGGCACCTAAATTTGATCACGTCAAAATCTTTGACCTTTTCACCAACTTTGTGTCAACTTTGCCAAAGCCTCCAATTTTTTTGTCAAACTTTGTTGAAGTCTCCCATAGCCTCAAATTATCAACTTGGTGAAGTCTCACAATTTTCTTTTGTATCTTCGATCGTGTTTGAAAATGACAAATTTCTCTTGCTAGTTTTATTCAAAATTAAAATAAACAAAAATATTATTATAAAATCATTGCAAGTTATAATTGATTTTATTTCAATAATTTTGTTAAATAAAAAATATTGGGTCTTTTTGTCTGAATTCCAATTCTAAACCCAATATCCAAGTCCTTAATCTAAACCTAATACCCAAATCATATAAACCATTGAGCTATCAAATGTCAAATCAACCATCAAGTGCCAAAGATAGTTCCCACACATGGAGCACCATGGGGAGAACCAAGGGGGAGCTTGTCGAGTCTCTTCAAAACACATTAGTATAAGACATTTGTGTTGGTATATATACACAATAGGAAATTATATTGTTATTGTATGTGGGATATATATTATGGACATGCAAAAGGACAATGTCCAAATGGAATGTTGAGTGCCCAAGTGATAGTATCAAGCATCGGGCTCATTCAACAAATGTCTAAGTACCAACATGGCAAGAATCTGTGCATTTCGCATGGGTGAATGTTGGTTTTTTTTAAACCACCTTTGAATGGCACGATACCATCAAACCACTCTTTCCATGATCCGATACTACTGACCGGTCAATGTCGGTTCGATTTCCATATCAACATCATCACAAATTCCAATGAGGATCTCGTGGATTCTACTATTCTTTGCACCTATTAGAGTTTATATGATCAACTTATTTTCATCTTCTACAATTATAAATCATAAAGTTTAAGAGGGAGAGGAAGATGATGAAATTGGCAATCCTTTCAAATATGCAAAGTTCATGGAAATCTAGAGCAAGGAAAAAATGCCACAAAATGCATTCTTGAGTTATATTCAGGAGAGTGAGGACAAAGGGAGAAAAACCTCCAATGCTTATGTATCTTCCTAGGGAAAATCCAATGGAACATAAAATATCGATTCATGGGATTGCAGGGAAAGTAGCCTAAGTAGAGAATCTCGACAGGCTTCAATGAATCCTGGACTTATATGAAGACTCTTCTTACAAAATAGGCTTCGCTTGTTGATTAAGGTTGGTTGTCATTGATGTCAACCCTTGAAGAAATCCCCATAGCACAAAGGTTGGGTAATGGACCCAAGATTGTTTGATGTAAAGATGACTCATTATTTTATTTTCATGGTTGATAATAAGTAGAAATGGATGAACTCCAAAGTGGTCCCCTTATGGTGAAAGCCCTCATGGGAAGACGCTTTGCGGATTGAGTTATCCTAGAAGTATGGTTAGAGAACCCATGTTTATTTGTGGAATAATGAGATGAATGCCAGTGAATTTTTTAGTGAAACTATCCTATATGGATATTTCTTATCACGCCATTTCTGGTGGTATGTGGAACATCACATAACTCCTCACGGTTAGAGAGTTATGGTCATGAGAAGTTGGAGAACCCAGGTTTGGGTAATGGACCCAAGTTTGTTTTATGGATAATGGCATGAGTTTTGATATATTTTAAGGTAATACTATACTATATGGATAGTACATGCCATTCCATTTCTGTTGGTATGTGGAACTTTACATAACTCCTCAAGGTTTGAGAGTTATGGCCTTACGAAGTTGGAGGACCCTCATATGTCATCTAGAGGCCCCAAAAGGTCAAAGTAGTCAAAGTGGTTTAAGAGTTTTTAAAGGTAAATAATAAAGTGAAGTGATGAGTGCACTATAATTGAAATTGAATACAAAATCAATTATTTAAATAATAAATTTAATGGAGAAATTAGAAGTGGGTTAATCCTAAAATAAGGAAAGTGGGCAAAGTGACCTCGAAGATGTTTTTAAGGAAGCTACTTGGAGAGTATAAATAAGAGGCAAGGCTCTCTCATTTAAATCAGAATTGAGAATATTGAATACCTATAGGTTTCTAAGTTAAGCAAAGGATATCTAAGCCAAATTTCTGAGGAAAGTGAAGAAAAGAAGGTCGGAATTCAAGGAAGGATAAATTCTTTTGATGATGCTTTCTCAGGTATGTTTTTTTTCAGGTCATCTCACCATTTTTGCAATAATGTTTTTTATACAATGATTCAGACCATGAAATATCTATTCCATTGAGGAAACATATCCAAGTATCTGTGGTAAAAAAATTAGCTTGTGGGTAGTTGTATTTTTGGAGTTACACTCCGTGGAATATAGGATTTGTGGCTAGTCCTGAAACTAGTCAAAAACAAGTGTTTCGGGTAAAAATGTCATAACTTCTTCATAACAAATCCAAATTTAGTAAGACCAAATTTGTTGGTTATATTACAGTATTTAGTATGTGTTTTAATAGTTTCAGATCAATTCAACAGACATTCCGTGCAGGGCATGCTCTACAAGGTCGCTCTCTGGAATACGTCAAAATTCAACAAGGTGTGCCATTTTTTTCCATAAATCCTTTTCTGAGAGGTTCCAAGTAGTGAAACCTAGAGGAATTGCATAAAACAAACTTAATAACATTGTGTATCAGTTTCAAAACTTTATTCATTACAGGTACAAAGTTATTACTATTTCAAGTTAGGGTTGTTGACTAATCCAAAACTAGTCTTGTGAGACTAAAGAAACGTTTGATGAAAATGCTAGTCTCTTGTTGTTAAAGTTAAGAAAGGTTTGCAGGTATGTGATCATATACACCGGGTCTATTACAGAGTTACAAATCATATTTGGATGGAACGCTTTGACAAAAATGCTAGTCTCTCTGTTGCTAAAGTTAAGAAAGGCTCTCTATGCGCATGTGTGACTAAGGCTAACTATCCCATTGTTGGAAGAGTTGCCAACTATATTTGGTTTGATTGTCGATGAGGGGTTTTGGTTGAGGTACAAGTAGGTGTTGTTATTGCTGACACAAGATGATGAGTTGGTACATAGCATGAGGTGAGATTTGATGATGTTATACATATTGATGAGTCATAGTTGATGAGTACTTGACACATGATTACATACTGGTACAATGGTTGGTTGTACTTTTATGGCAAGGAAAGCTGATTGCAAATTGTTTGTTGTGTTGGTATGGTTGATGCACTTGTTTGGTATAGGCTGATGCATGGTTCAAATTTATTAAAGTATGTCGATAGCTTATATCTCAATGATAGAGTGATGGTTCTAATTTGGTCTCAATTTAATTCAAGGCTGCTGGATCGGTATGGATGTGGTTGTAGTCAGATAAATAATAGGAGGTTGTAGCCTCCCAGTTGTAAATGCCAAAGAATTGGGGAGTTGGAGCTTCCCTCGTGCTTGTAAGTCTCGAACGGGGCTGGAGCCTCCTTCTAGCTACAGCTAGAAAAAAAAAGTTGGTATTTCTAATGGAATGTAATTCTTCAAGACATATGATAAACTATTCTTTGGTTTTCTCCTGATTTGGGTTTCCACTTAAAACACTAGTGTATTGTAATGTGTGTGATTGTTCATTTCTTATTGCTCATTATTGATGGCCAATTTACATTGATATAACACTTGGATTATTCTATGGCGATTTGATAATTACGCTTATTATCGATTCACCCCACTCTCAGTATCAAAAATTGGAGTCGAGTAGGTTCCTTTGAAATCAGCTTAACCACTGAAAGGACTGTGAGAGTACCTACTCATATAAAAATGGAATACACTTTGATGGAAAAAGTATGTTTTTGAGCATAAGGATGAAGATATATATACAAGTATTGTGGTTTGAATTCCAGTAATCAATTGTAGATGGATACACAAGATCAAATGGAATTTACCATCAATTGACAAAGCAACGAAACTTGGTGAGAATAATTCCAAAGCTACAAAATGCACTTTTGAATGGTATAAGTGAAACAATATCTAACAATTAAAGGTTAAATATTGTAACTACAAAGAGATTCGGGACAAGCTTCTCAAATATTTATGAAGGAGATGGTTAAAGAGTCAAAGAACAAAACTTCAAACTTACAGAGGCCAATATAATAAAATGAAGGAAAGATGAGACATTACAGCCCACTCCTAAGAGTTGACGAACAATGAATGCAATCATATAGGATTGGGAGAAATTCAAGAATCAGAATTAAAGTTACTAAGACATTCTATGATCCAACCCTAATATATTATCACTAGAAGAAATATCGGATATTAACTCAAGAAGCATGGACGAATCAGATGGAATCTTTCAGCATGTTGAAAATGAACTCTGAATGAAAATCCAGATGTAAAGAAGCAACTCTCAAAGCATCCAAAAGATTAAAAAGCAAAGAAAAGCAGAAACAAGTGATGAATATAGTGAACAACAAATCTAATATCCTGTAAGATGATGAAGAAGGGCTAACTCACAAAAAGACTCCAATAAGGGAAAACCAATGGTAGGTATAGAGGTAAGCCTTTAATTTTTTAATTGTATTTATATTAATACTTTTTCAACAAAGTCCTCAAGAAAAGAGAAACCGATGAAGGTTACTCAAAGGAAACCCATATAAAAGCTCAAAAAGAGGTTCACAAAGAAAGACATTCACAGTGATTGCATCAAAGAAATACATCTCATCAACGAAACGAAGGAAATCAATGATGAGAGAGAGGCGTAGCGGTTCATTCATGAAGTAAAGATTCGAGCAAAGAAGACTGGAAGAAGAATATGGTTAGGTCAAAGTACATATTGAAGAAGTTGGTAAATTGAAGAGAAATAAGCTGCCTATCGAGAAGAATCATTGCGCCATAGTTATCAAGATATAAAGAAAACAAGAAACCCAGATGTACAAAAACTAGGACAAGAAAAATGATAATTCGAACTAGAACAAATGATCACAAGATTGAAGAATAAAGAAGATAAAAGAATCAGAAAAAACAAAATCAATGGAACAACTTTCAAAGAAGAAGAAGAAGGATAAAGCGAGAAGAGGAAGATGAAGAGAATCTAATTGAAATGTAATAATAAGTTCAACAAGCATTCCCAAAGTTATCACCCAGGCAAACGCACAGAAGAATCATCCTCCGCATCGATCATTAAAACAAAAGACGGTGATGAGACTAGAAGAAAACCCATTCACCGTATCAAGACTTAGCACCTTATCTACAACTGAACCAAATTTTTTTGAAGAAACAATCAAGGGCAGTGTGAATCTTGAATACCATTCCAAAGAACTGACTCAAATTGAGAAAATGACACTTCAAACTGTCCGCTGACCAAAGAATCAAGAATGTGATCTACACAAAATGGATTTTCAAGAATAAAATTAAAACGAATATGGATAGTTTACAAGGAACAAACATAGATTGAAAAGGTAAAAGATATACCAATTGAAGAACTAACTTTGAAGATTTGTCTACCATTTAATGGAAGCTAATCCTGCTCTTTTAGCCCATGGATGCTCAAAACGTTAAACTGGAGACTGTGGATACGTGAAACTTATATTTTGAACGGGGAACTGAAGAAGAGTTCACTGAACAACCAGGAAGGATTCAAATGGCTTCAAAGAACTAGATTATGTGTGCAAATCAGTATACCTTGTATACCTTGAAATGTGCCCAGAGCATGGTAATTCTTAGGATCTGATAACCACATGAGCTGGTTTGAAAAAGGAAGCAAGACAACAAACTCTACATTAGGGTAAGTCAAGGTAATATTTATTTAATTGAATTTTATGTTGTTGATATTACTTTTGGCTGTACTAAACACTCCTATGTTCAATGGTTTGATAATGCAATAAAATCTGAATTTGATATGTCTATGATAGTAGAACTGTCATATTTTATTGGCATACAAGTAAAACAAAGCTATGCAGGAATATTTATTTCTCAAACCAAGTATACACGGAAGCCAGATATGTCCGGTTCGGAATTACTTCAAACTAGCTGATCACTCCATGCAAACCACACAAGCTGAGAAAAGATGATGATCCGAAGTCTACTTTTTGTGCATGTGTCAGAATATTTGATGCACTACTATATGAGACAAAATGAGGACTATTGCACTGTGGTGTGCCTCTTGGACAGATGGCAGGATTTCAAGCAACACCAAAAGGATGCTGTGTTAAGAAGAGGATTTCAAAATATCTCAAAGGAACAACATGAGTCTGGATTGGAGGTAATCTCAAAAGAAAGGACGATCACTTCATTACTTCACATATGGACAAGGATTGTAGGCTGATGACTGAATAAGCACTATGTGGAGCAAAGATTCTAATTTGGGCAGGAGGTTTTATATCAAGTGGCTGGGCAGAAAGAAAACAATCATCAATATATCATTCTACAACCTAGGTCAGAGTATATTGCAACACACACAAGGTTCTGGATGAGAAATAACTCCATATATGTAGTGCTGAGGTTATTATCAGTCTTAACTATTGTAGATAATATGTTTATCAAGATCCTCCTGAAGAACCTGTGATGGCTCCAGATTCAAGCATATCATTCATGGAAGTATCATTTCTATAGGTCGATGTTGGTAGAAAGCAACATCATATTTGAGGATGTGGGAAATAAAAGAACTAGTGGTAGACATCTTCACAAAAGCACTTCCATGTGAATCCTTTGATTATCTTCGCCATAGACTCGGAGTAGTTTCTACTCCCAAATGAATGTTTTGAATGCTTATCTTATATCGCCTTAGATTTGGCAATGAGAAGCACTTATAAGAGAGGATATTTAGTCAGTGGGAAACCCTGATGAGAAAATAATATACTTTGCTAATGATGACAAAGGGTAGATTTGATCGTGTGAGATAGAGTAGAAATGGTTCAAGGGATTACTGGATGCTAGATGATAGACAGAGACAGAGAGGTATGGTTCCATGGGGAGAAGATTTATTTGACACACAGAGAAAGAGAATTGAGAGGGAGAGAGAATGAGTGATATAGATTTCGGGATGGGAATGTGGGAGTGTTTCAGAACAATGCCAAAGGAGATTGTTGGAATTATTATTGTCATTGATGTCAACCTCCTAGTGAAATCCTATATACAAAGAAGGTTGGGTGGCATTGACCAAGATTGTTTGATGGGCAGACCCATTATTACACAATATGGTTGATGGGAATAAGAGAGCTGGGATGAACTCCAAATTCATCCCTTTATGCAGTAGAAATCCTGGAAGATGCTTATGGATTGAGTTATCCTAGTATGTTATTAGAGAACCCATGATTATTTTGTGGAATGATGAGATGAATGTCAATGAATTCCTGGATGTATTAAACTATCCATGGATAGGTGCTTTTGCATGCCATTCTTGGTATGTGGAACACTTAAATCCTCACTGCTAGAGAGTTGTGTCCATGAGGAAGCTGAGGAACGCATAAAATTTAAAGAATTTTAATCAAGTTTGTTTGATGATAATGATATGATTTTGAGACAGGTAATTGTTATTCTATATGGATAGTATTATTCGAATTTCTAGTGAAGGGAATACATAACTCCTCACAGGCTGAGAGTTATGGGTCTTACGGGTTGGATGAGGACCTCATGTCAGCCTCCAGGAAGCCTCCCCAAAAGGTCAGTAGTCAGTGGTTTGAGTTTCAGATGCAATAACAGCGAAGGATGAGTGCACTAGAATTCTAAAGTGAATATAAAATAAATTGTTTGAATAATAAATTTAATTGAGAAATTAGTAAGAACCTTAAAAGTAATAGAAAGCAAGACCTAGAAGATTTTTATGAAGCATTGGAGAAATAAGAGGTGCTTCCTTCAATTTAAATACACACTGATTTGCATTGAATACCTATAGGGTTTGAGCCAACCAAAGATATACATTTGGCTTGAAATTCCTCTCAGAGGAGAAGAAAATAAGGCCAATTCAAGATAAATTATTTTTAGATGATGCTTTCTATGTATGTTTTGTATCATCTCAACATTTAACAACGTTTTTTCCTAATTTCTAGATCAGAAATCTGAGGATACATTGAGGAAAATATCCAAGTATTTTTTTTTTTTTTTTTTTTTTTTATTTTTGGAGTTACATTCCGTTGAAAATAGGGTTTGTGTTAGTCTTGAAACTAGTCAAAAACATGTGTTTCTGTTAAAAAAACGCTTGGCAAATTATGTGCACAGAATCAAATTCAAGAATACCATGGTTTTTAAGAGTACAGAGGCAGTATTCAGATAGTCAATTTCATCAATTCAATAAATATTTTAACACTCTAAATTCATCAGACATACATGATTCAACAAGAAGCTATTTTGCTAACTTTTCTGAGGCTCCAAGTAGAAACCGAGGGGAATTGCACAACACACTTGAAGACATTGTATCGCCTGCATCTTGGCCATGTGCAGCCAAATTTATGATTATTTCAAGAGGTCATTAATCAAAACTAGTCTGTGAGACCAAAGAAATGAGCTTGAAAATGCTTAACTTGTTGTTAAAGCATAAGGCTTGTGCTGAGGATCATGCACACTGTGTCTATTACAAAGAAAAAAAAAAATAAAGTTAAGGAAGGTTTGCAGGTATGTGATCATATACACCAGGTCTATTACAGAGTTACAAAACATTTTGGATGATGAAATTGATGAGGGCTTTTGGTTGACGTACAAGTTGGGTACATGGTTGAGATAAGTAGTTGATGAGTTGGCACATACATGAGGTGTATAGTTGATGATGTTGGTACCTATTGATGATTCATAGTTGATGAGTACTTGACACATGATTAGTACATACTTGGTACATGGTTCTTTTCACTTGTTTATGGTATAGGTTGATTACAGATTGTTTGGTACAGGTTAGTGCATGGTTGATGCACTTATTTATGGTACAGGTTGATTATAGGTTGAGGTACAAGTTGATAAATGGTTGATGCATGGTTTAGGTTTATTGGTACATGTTTACAGTGGTATATCTCACAGTGATAGTGTGACAGTGGTTCCATCATTCTAATTCTACTTCAAGGTGGTTGGACGGGGTAAGGACAGGTGGTTGTAGCCACCTTTTGGTTGTAGCCGGAGAACATAGGGGGTTAATGTAGCCTCCTTCTGGTTGTAGCCAGAGAATTGGGGAGTTGGAGCTTCCATCAGGTTGTATCCTGAGAAACTAGGGGTTTGGAGCCTCCTTCCAGTTGCATTTAGAAAACAAAGGAAGCTTGTGCTTCCAATGAATGTAATTCTTCAAGACATATAAGATAAATCATTTTGTGTTTTTCTCCCGATTTGGGTTTCCACGTAAAACACTGGTGTACTGTGTATGTGTGTGATTGTTCATTTCTTATTGCTCATTATTGGATAATAATTCTACATTGATATAACACTTGGATTATTTGGAGAAAAAGGATTATAATTACGCTATTACTGATTCACCCCCCTTCTCAGTAATCCAACATCTCTTTCAAGGTTTTCTAAGAATTAGACAACTATCATATTTTAGCTTTATACAAGTTACCAAAAACGATGTCATGAGATGTATGCTTCCAATCATTCACTTTTCCATACTCCATGGATTGAATGAATTCAGGGATGATATTCCTTCTTTTGTCATCAATTTTCCAAAACTAAATAGGTTTATGTTGCTTGATTTGTTAGAGACTATTACTATCCTCTTAAGACAACATCATCTAGATGAGATACGTTATTTTTATCTACAATACATGACAGATTGGGAATGTGACAAGTGTGAGAGAGAATAGTCGTCAGTGAAAATAATATCAATTGTGAATTGCCAATTTTTGGTAAATTTTCTAAAACAAACCACACAACTACAAAAAAGAAATTTGTGAAGTCAGAGTCTCTAGAGAATTGTTTTATATCTTCTTTAGATACCAAAGAACTGTCCAAGGAAGGTAAAAATGAAGGCATCTTGAATAGGGAAACCGGTTCTACCCAAACAATGAGTTATATTGTGGGGTAAATACATTTAACTTGCATGCAGGTGAAAGACATAATATATCTAAAGATCTTGATCTAGGGGAAAACATATTTGTTGAAGCTAATGTGGAGAAGAATGACGTGTCTTTCTCACAATCCAAGGGAGAAGGTTCAAGGTATAGCCTTGAATGTGTAACTTAAGTGATACTATCAAATATTTCAAGTAACATTGCTTCTATATCTGAGTCATGTTGGGAAGCTCAAAAATGTTTACTTGCATTTGCATAAATTAATGAACCTTCCCCAAAAATAGTATATGGTGTTGATAGGCTACCACCATAACTAGGAACACAATTTTAGGATTGATTCACAGGTCACAAAGAATCTAAAGGGAAGTTTATATTTTTAGGCTTCTTGATAATTATCAGTCCCATATTTCAAGCAACAAATAAGTATTAATTCCATACCCGATGGAGGAATATCATTATTTGATATTTGTTTTTTCATATTTTAAAGAAACATTCTTAGCAAGCAGTTCCATATTCTTAGGATAATATCAATCATTCTAAAGCTATAAAGGAAACATCGAACATTGGGGATAAGGATCCAATGGAATATTCCTTTTGGAAGGAAGTCAAGGTTTGGACCTAGGAAGGCTCGAAAGAGATAATTTGGGAGAAAAAATTGTATGCTTTTATTGTAAGCCCGAAGGGCCTCTTTTTTTGTAATCTTTTATTATAACAAATTTCTGAGAATTTAGTTGTTAGTTTGTACCTTCCTTATGTTTTCCATATACATTTTCTTTATATTTGAATAAAACTTATGCATCTCAGAATTCTTGTGCATTAAATCTTTAGTGTACCTTCTTGGTTTGTTATGAGTTTGTTTAAATATCCTCTATTCATCTTTTAGGAAGCATTTCTAGTCGATGGATGTTCTTCCTAATGGATATACAAGCTAGATCAACCTGTGAGAGCTTGTATATTCCATACGTGTATTTCCTTGCTTCTATATTTCATCATATTAATCTAAAATTTTCTGGAATTAAGTTTAATTTCCCGTGATCCATAATATATCGTTGATAACTCCATGCCCAATGGCCTTGATCACTGCTCTAAGATGTTCTTAAGTCCAATTTTTTTCCATTCTTCTTTCTAAATCTAGTCTACCTGATCCACGATCCCAACAAAACATCAAATCCTTTTCAAGATGTGTTAGGAAT
The DNA here is from genome assembly GCA_010110895.2 of Picea sitchensis. Lineage (NCBI taxonomy): Eukaryota > Viridiplantae > Streptophyta > Pinopsida > Pinales > Pinaceae > Picea > Picea sitchensis. Next base: position 7,741 of record SNQJ01S0047385.1, on the reverse strand, counting down.
TTCTCTTTTACAGTCAAGGGCAATCTCTAGCACTAACATTGGGCCCCATATGACTACTCCAAATTTCCTGATATCACTATTAAACTCATTTTACTCCTCTGGTCAATATGACATAAACTCACAAGGTCGCCTATGACTACAGAGTAGGGGAATCCAAAAATGGGAACATTACATAATTTCCCTGGTTATTCTTAACATCATATATATATATATATATATATATATATGAAATCAAATGAGTCTATAAACTATATCTTTACTTGCACTATTCATAACATCTCTTATCATTCATTCCATAGTCCAAATGTACATATTCTTTGGCCATTGAAACTATAAATAAATTCTCATAATTAAATATCGTTTCTGGAATAAAAAACTCAAGTCAAACAGAGACCCATTTTGAACTAAAATAACTGATCTTTAATAACTTTGATTCTCTCCATATATATATAACCACAACAAACACAACTGCTATCCACTGCTGATATGTTGCATGTATATCACAAGCCAAACCTACAAACCAAATTAGAATGATAACTAGAGGTAAGGAAAGATACTTAACAACTCATTTCTCTTTAAAACCAAACACAAGTATCAAATGCGTTTAGCAAAATTGAGCCTTCATAACCAATGGGTAGGGTATCGGGTTAATAGAGTGAGGGAACAAAAATCAACACTTTTTTAGAGACATATTCAACATGTAATAGAGGCATGATATGTATGGCAATATATAGTAGAGATACAATGCCATACTTATCATATTCAAATGCACATATAATCGTTTTCCAATTGTTTTATCCATATATTTCCAAATAGGAAAATCCTTTATGCATAATTCATGCTTCCACTATAACATCTCTCTAGCAATATCCCGATAATTTCCAAATACTAAGACCAAGGAAGTTCTCCATTCATCGAAAAAAAAGATGAAATCAATTTTCATAAGGTTTGTTATCAATGAACCTGATTAGTGTAAATAATAAAATCATGGTCATCTAAAAAACCTTGCTCTAATACCATGTTAATCTATGCAAGGAGACAAAACACAAGAACTAGCAGAAAAGGTTTTATCCATCTCAACACATATATTCTCCAATCATAGCAATATATAGTACATGTATTTGACCACCTCTAAATTTAGATCTCATTGACAACTCATTAGTGGATAAAGATGATACTTCATCAGTAGATATAGATGACAACTCATAAGAAGATGATCTCAAAATTTATGATTGTATAGGGACTAATAGTCTAACATCATTTTGATTAATAATATATTATATCTCTCCCCTTTCCAAATTTCATGTTAATTATTTATTTTTATAATTGGCTAATAATTAATATTTGACTAATATATGAAGATTGACTGTTTGGTTGTAGGTACACTCAAGGATTCTTGTTGTGGATAATATTATCCTTCTCATGGGCAATTTCTAGTCAATTACTTTTCTTCTATCATTAAATTTAGTGCATTAGTTATTTATTTGGAAAAAGAGTCGTTTGCATTTATGACTACTTTATTTTTTAACAATTAATTGGTATATGAATTCTTCTTTGGTTTGCATTAGTTAATTCAAAGTCCACCATAATAGGGATATCCTTTGGAACTTTTGGATGCTATATAAACATTAAAATATAATGGAGAGTGACAAGAGTTAACCGACCATTCTCCATTATTCTTGTAATAAAATTATTTTATAGATAATACAAGTTAGATGAAAATGTCAAGACTTTTTGGAATGATCGATATAACTTAAAGGAGAGTTGTGATGGAGAATACTCAGCGAACCATTGTCCAACATACATTCAATAGAAATTAAAAAAAGAGTGGATAAGGATAAAAGTCATTAGACCATTCTTCATTTTCCTTGTAAAGAAATTCTTTATTTGAAATTCTTTATTTGATAAGAAGGGGCAAGTTGCAAAAGTTAAGACATTGTAGATTTGGAATGATTGCTAGCATTTAGAGGAGATTGGCATGGGGATAAGAGTATCGATATCCATTCAATAGAAATAAAAGTAAAAGAGTGGAGATGGATAAAATTCATTAAATCATTCTCCATCTTCCTTGTTATGAAATTCCTTCTTAGTAAAGAAGGGGAAATTTGCAAAAGTTAAGATATGGTAGATTTTAAATGATTGCTATCATTTAAAGGAGATTGGCATGGTATAAGAATCGGTTAATCATTCACCATTATCCAATATATAGGTCCATTAAAAGAAAGTATATGAGGATAAGAGTATGTAAAACATTTTCCCTTATCATTCTAAGGGAGTTATTTTATTTATAAAATGGGACAATTCTTTAGGATTTTTGGATGATCGAATGGAGAGGAAGAATAGTTAACTAACAATTTTAAAATTTTCAATTTTTTTTATAATTAGTTTATTTCATTGTTAAGAAGAGAGTTAATTTTAGGGGGCATGATATGCAAGTTTTGGATAATTGATTAACATTAAAGGAGATAAAAGAGGGAGAATATATAAAGTGGAAAAGGAGATAAAAGAGGGAGAATATATAAAGTGGAAAGGGATAATGGTCACAAGGAAAAATTCACATCATTTGGATGATCAATAAATCTTAAATAAGAATGGAGAGGGTGAGGATTAGGTAAACCATTTTTCATTCTATTTTCTCCTAGAAGTGAATATCTTTCATTAATAAAAAGGGACTAGTATTTAAAACATTTGGATGTTTGACATTAAAAATCAAAAGGGAGAGGAATAAGAGCCAACCAACCATTATCCATTCTCTTCTATTTATTTCATATATAATGATAGAGATACCTTTTAAAACAAATCATAATCAATATATATATTAAAGGAGAATGAAGAGGTAGAACACTAATATAAGCATTCTCCATTATCCTTGTAATGAAGTACATTCATTAATAATAAGGGGCCAACATTTTGACTTTTAGATAATCGATATATATTAAAGGAAAATAAATAATAATTTATTGACCATTCTACATTATACCTATAATGAATTCCTTCCATTAATATGATGTTGGCCATTTTTTCTTTATGTTTGGGCATGCAATTGACATAGTTGATCCATAAATGTAATTGTTGATCCCTATAAATTTTTCTCAATGGTTATTTATTGTGCTTTGTATGCCCTCATGGGTTTTCTTGGCCTATAAATGGTCATGTTTTTACTTTGTAATGGTTCTACTTTTGATTATCAAATATTACTAAATCTATCCCAAATTTTATCTAGGATTAGATTCATCATCTCATCAAGCACTTGAACTACATGAACCTATAGTGTTTGTTAACTCCCTCACAATAGGGACCCACCTCACTATTTCACTTATCCATTTGTATTTACCAATTAGGCTTGGATATAGGGTTTACCCTTGTGGGTTTCTTTTATATCCTCTCAATCCCTCTTTCAAGAGGATCACAAATGTCATATTGCAAGAAGAGAACCTTGTAGCCAACATTCTCTACCAATCAATGATGTTATTCCTTTTATTTAATTGGTAGTTTTAGTTGTGAAAGTATATGTATGTATGTATGTATGTATGTAATGCATTTCCTTGGAGACTATTTTAGGTACAAGCAAGGATATCAGTGGTGGCTTGGAGCTTAGTGGGAGTTCAGCCTCTTTGTTGGCATCATCAAAGTTTGCAACCTCCCCGCTACGCAAGTGTGCTCATTCTTTTCGCCCCTCTTATATATAAATATTTGTTTTCTTTCTTGGTTTCCACAATCAGTTTTCCTTTTTATGCAGTGGAATCCTATCTTGCTAATAAACCTCAAGACTTAAGCTAAGTTTCCTCTAAAACTAATCAAAACCCTAGGAAGACATGAATTCATATTATATTGCATAACTTATTGGCCACCCTTCTTCCCTTAGTCACCTCATGACTCTTGGATACATTTGTAAACTAGGTGGAGAACCACCCCCTTCTTCCTTTACTCCCTTTCTTGGTGGTGGATCGTCTTCTGTATGGTAGTGTGGTGCTTCACTATAACCATTGTGGTACAATGGTGATAGGGATTCTAGTTTTTAGCATATGATAGATTATGTTGTGTGTACACTTAGGGGATATAATTGAGATTTTTATTTACATAGATTTTGGTTGACTATTCTCATAGAGTAGTTGAGATCATATCTCTAACTATCTCTATTATTGTTCTTAGTTTCTAGTTTTTGGGATCTTGTTGAGATTTTTCTCCTAGTTTTTAGTTTGTCAAGGTAGTACTCTTGATTTAAAGCTATATAAGCATGTTCTTTGTTTAATAAAATTTAGTCAAAGGTTTTATTTCCCACTCTTATGTGTTGAAATGTACTCATGAATGGGGTTTTTTACATCATTGGTATCAGAGCATGAAGGTCCTAGGCATCTGAGAGTTTTTCTCCCATGCCAAGTAATGATGAGAAAATACCAATTGAAGAGATTATGAATAATTTGTGATAGTTGGCATACTTAATCATTATGTTAGAGCATTCTCATATTCCCATTAAGTTTTAAGCATATTTTGCATATCTTGGCTCACTTCAAAACTCTCATATGTGTCATCTTATAGTTGAATATCTGTAACAAGACATTCTCCATACCATCTTGATCTTGGATAATTGTGACTATAATTATGTGTGAATTCTTAGTGTGGACCTACGAATTAGGACTAATGTACCTCCTCCATCACAAGATCTATGGGAAGACATAAGTATCGTGTAGTGATGGATGTTAAGGGCTAGTTTGATTCTTTATATCAATTTTTTATGCCCGAGATTAATTTTGTTGATAAAATTTCAATGAAGGGTTATTGATTCTTCTATGAGAGAAAATAGGTGAGGTTGCAGTGTGAAACAATTTAGTATTATATGTTGCTATGTGTGTTGTGGTAGGTTGTATTGTTAGGTGGTGAATTGTGAGTATAATTAAGTGTAGGAAAGTTGTGGTCATTTTAGAGGAGATTAAACAAATTCATGCTACTCCTTTGACGCTTATTAGGGATGTGGAAGATGCCATGCATGTCGAGATGTTCATGGGACTTTCTTCAAATAATGGGAGTAAGCTACAAATGTTGTTAAGCTATGTCAAGAATTTTCCCATAGGGAATGGAAATTGACTCTTTTATGCATTGGATCTCAATGGAATCAATTTTTGAGTCTTGAGTGTCCAATTGGGTGGCATTGAAAGATGTGTTGTTAATCAAGAAGTTTAGGAAGTTTCCATTCCTCCAAATATCATGATTACCACAATCAAGGAGTTGTTTGACTAAATCGGTTTTTAACTAGTAAGATTTGTTGCAATTGAGGGTGAGAACTTCCATTTACCTCCTGGTCAAAAAAGGGATATTGGCTTCAATTTTTCCTTTCCAATGTTTAGAAAATGTCGATTGACTCTATCACTTTTATAAATTGGAGAAAGGGTTTTTTTGTCTTGAATATGATTCGTTGGAAAGTGGCAACATAATGGACATTTAATAATTCCTCTCTCATTAAGTTATTTATGGATTTGGGACTTGTTATCACACAATATGTAGCTTGGTAAAACACTAACCCAATCCATGGATGTGTGACAACTATGTGAGTACCTACCCACTGTCACCTTAGATAGACACTCCCCTCGCTTTAGTGGTGATAAATAACCACAAGGGGGGAATCTCGGTGACCCTTGGGGAATTGACATGGAAAGTGGGAGAATGATAAATGAACACCCCTATAGGTCAATATTGGATAAGGAATAAGGCTTAAGAATGCATCTTGTGGACGATAAATGATTTCCAAGTATTGTGTACCTGCAAAACAGTGTTAGCCTTGCCCAGAACAAGAAAAATGATGGAAACAATAGCCTTAAACCAATGGGGATCAAGAAAGAATCCTTTCTATCCCAAATTGCATCAGTATGAAAATATATATATCAACAATAAAATATGTTAATAACTGCAAATTTAACCATCCAAAATCTAGTAAAAGATATCATAAATAAATCTAGCAATGACTAGTCAAACTTCCAATTTTTAAAACAAAACTTTGGTGGCTTTAAGGGTTATTTATTAAGTGTTATCAGTAATTTATTATGAAATCCAAGTGGTTGTAGATTTTTTTTTATACAGAATTAAGATATATCCATAGAAATCAGCAGGTAAACCACTCAACAATTATCCAATAACAAGTAGAACAATAACCAAGGTTTACAAGTGAATTTTAGCGGCAGATTAGTGAGAAAAGCTTGAAAGAAGATGAGTTTGTTGCAACCCTAATGGATGTAGAATTATTTTTTAATAGAAAAGAGAATTACTAGGCTAATCAAGATTCCCTTAGGGTACAAGGATGCTTATAACATATAGAATCAATTACAACTTAGACAATTGCAATATCTGAACAATTCAGATATACCAATGCAATGATTTTATATCTCCAATGAAAATTAGGCTAGTGCCAAATCAATTGGGTCATGGAGTCTCTTGTGTAAAATCTAGTTGTGTTACCTCTCTAGGGGTGTAAGCCTTTTTATTCCCTAGAGGAAAAAAAATTAACAAGGTAAATCTAGGAGGGTGTAAGCCTTTTTACTCCTCCTAGCAACCTTTGCAAAGTAGATTATTCAATTATAACAAAGTATGCTTGAAGGAGGGTGTATTCCTTTATACTCCTCCAAGGGTTTAGAAAAAATTAGCTTGAAACAAGAAGAAAAACACAATTAATGCAAAAATTCCTTACCAATTCCAAGAAAAAGCATGAAGAATGCCTTTCTTATCAAGCATATTCCACCAAAATTTCCAAGAACAAACATACACGAGATAGCTCCCTATATTCCTTCACCAAAAGACAAGTACTAGCATCCAAATAGAAAAAGAGAGAGAGATATGCAATTTTCCCAAGTAGGGCGAAAATTTTAGCCAACAATTATGTAATTCTCAAGTGAGTTATGATCCAAATGACAAAGGGGTGACCTCTATTTATATGAGGTCACCTAAAACACTTTTGTCCACTTTTTGAAAAGTCAACATAAAATTAGAGAGTCTGACCTCCCTATTTTTCCTTTTACATCTTAAAATTCAAATTTACAAAAACAAAATCCCCTTTTAGGGGTGACGTCATGCCTTGAAGGGTGACATAGGGCCTCTAGGAGAGACATTGAGTCTTTGAAGAAGAACAATGGGCCTCCAAAGTCTATAAATCATGCCACCAAGTGATCTAGCATGTGCCAAGTGTCTCTCTCTCCATCCAAACATGACCATCACCATCAACCATGAGCAACCCCATCAAAACTATAAACCCATGTGACATCTAGGCAATAAAGTGTGATATTTTAGGACTTACAAGGCCACCGTTGGGGTGAAATGAGTTGGGACATGGTCATATCATGGTTTCCAAGTGCCTCCAAAGGAAATTTTACTCTTCCCATGTGTCTAGGCAGAGGGGGCGGATCATCCAACCTATGGGATTCATTCCCCAATGAAGGTCCAAGTGACCTTGTGCCTTCATGATCAATCTTTCCCTTGTAAAGGATCTGCAAAGACAAACAAGTACTCCCTCCAAGGGTCCACAGGTCATAAGTATCATGCCAAGTAATCCATATGTAATAAAAGAACCACCCAAACATGTGCATCAAATCCCCCCTTTTCAAAATAAAAAAATGCTCAAAGACCTTATACAACTTGCCAAATTTAAATATGGGAGGGGTGTCATAATGCCCTATTGGGTGAACCAATTCCTCAAATAGGGGATTTTCCCAAGGAGAATCCTTTATAGGTTATGTAATGAATGTGAGGCGGATGC